>APFE031694483.1:8118-55566 GCA_000404065.3 Pinus taeda
CCAAGGCAAAAACATGAAAAAGGTGAGTGTCCCATGTTATGTTGTACAAGAGGATGTCATAAAAAAAAATCAGGAATTTTTTTCTAAAATATGGTTTCAGAAGGTGGTTCATGAGGCTCTAAAAAGTGGATGGGGCATTACAACGACCAAATGCCATGACTAGGAATTCATAATGGCCTTCATGAGTTGGGAAAGTTGCCTTAGGAATGTCAACATCCTTCATTCGTATTTGGTGATAGTCTAGGAGGAGGTCCAATTTAGTAAAACATTTGGTACTACGTAGTTCATCAAGTTGATCATCAACTACTAGGATAAGAAATTTTTTATTTATAATGAGCTTCTTAAGGACACTAAACTTTGGACACATGTGATATTCACCATATTTATTTAGAACTGTGACCACTAGAGATGAATAAGGGCAATTGTTGGGATGAATAACACAAGCTTCGAGGAGTTCCCTGATTGGTTTTTTTTCATTTCATTCTTTCGTGAAAAAGTATATCGATAAGGGAAGAAATTTGGTGGTTGGGTATACAGGAGAAAGGGATGCTATGATCATGTTCACTGCTAGAAGGTGGGAGATCCTTAGGTTTGCCAAAGACATGTTGGTGGCGATCTAATAACTATTGCATATTAGGATGAATGGGAGGAGGAGTGGATTCAATGGAATGAATGGCATTAAATTGCGCTACTATCCCATGATGGCCCTTTTTAAAATCTTATGCATTCGATGTGATCTGGTGATAGTAGGAGCACTTGCTTGGAGTCCCCGCAGTGTATGAGTGTTCCAATTCCACTTACAGGTCATATATAACTCCTAGAAGTCCATTTTGATAGGGACTAATATGTAAATCCATTGAGAACCAAGGACAATGTCACAACCCCCCATTTCAATGGCAAACCTATGGGTTTTGAGCTGATAATCCCCCATTTGAAGCTTAGTATTTTCATAATAACCTTCACATTTCATGGTCCCCTCTTGTTGGGATAGGGTCCCTAGGGTCAGTGTTGGGGTTAGTTGACCCAATTTTTGTTAATGTTTTGTAAAAGATGTAAAGTCTCCATGAAATGTGGATGTGGAGTGCGCAGCTAGATAGTGTTGGAAATAACATTGAGAGGGGGGTCAATTAGTATTATTTGATCAATAATTTTATTTCCCAAACAGATTTATATGTGCTACTTTAGTGAAGTGAAATAGTGTGCACACGCGACTGTACTTAAAGAAACTAGTGTATATGCAGAGAACTTGTGATTTAGACAATTTATCATGTGTTGAGCTTAAACAAGTATATTAGAGATTTATTAAACAGTGCAGTAAAAATAGAATAAAGCATCACACATAAGAAACACACATGAACACAAAGATTTAAGGTGGAAACCCAATGTGGGTAAAAACCACCTACTGCTGTCATCTTTGTCTTCTTTTAATAATAAGAAAATATGTGTACAATATTGTATTGGTGCAGACTCATACCAGTACGCAAGCTTCTATCTGCAAAAGGTTACAATCATCTCTCGTTCTCCAGCTTCTTCTGGAAGGGAGATACAACCCCCTAGCTCTTATACTAGCCAATATGTTTACTAGTACATAGGTGCCAGCCTACATGAAACTCCACTCTTCCACCAGGGACCACGTTAGATGAATTTTCAGACTGGGTACTCCTGGATCACACCACCATATTCTGAAGGCCACGTTTCTTCAAATTTTCACACTAGACCCATCAAAGCTTTTAAACTTGAACTACATCAACCAATATTCAGTTAATCTGAACAATTAAATCACTGACACCAAAACATTGTACTGAACCCAAAACCCTGCATCATCATTCAAAACCAGCTGTAACCTCAAAAATCATGTATTAGAATGTATACGCTACTTCCGTGAATCTAACCTACGCATACCTTCAAAACTACTACAATCATAAACTTTTGAATCAAGTTTGTACCAACTATCAATATTCTAAATATCTACTTTCAACTTTCGTAGCTTTACATAGGCAAGGACAGAGATCACTTCTTCTCAATTATACATTCAATCAATCAAATGCCATCTTCCTTATGTATTCATTTTTTATATTTAGATCTAAGAAGACTTCATTGACAGATAGCAGTAAAACAACAGAGTTTGATTAGATAGTTCAGTCAGATCTGAAGAAGAAGCTTTTCTTTTGTATACGCTAATTGAAAGAACCAAACCTATGTGTATACTCTCTTCGGCCAAGAAGAACCTACATACAGATCTGCAAATATTGACTTAGAAATTTCCTATAATTCTAGACTTCAGACAAACCCAGATCTTGATGGATAACGAGTAAAACAAGTGCAAAACATTAGATCTAATTTCAACCAATATCAGATCATTCAAGAATAAGTTGTTTCATATCTCATGATCCTGATCCAACATTGAACTCAAGGTGCACATAAATATTTTAGATCCAGTCCCAAACACAACCTTGTAACATAAAATATACTTCATATAGAAGTATTCCTTAGAATCTTATTGCTTGCCATGTTGGCCTAATGATTTTTTCCTCCTTATATACTCTTAGGCCTTTCTCAATACCTTGGACCAAAACCACTTAGGACCAATACCTTGGACCAAATACCTAGGGTCAATACCTTGGACCAAGTACCTTGGACCAAATATCTTGGATCAAAATTCCTTGGACCAAAAACTTGGTTTTCCAATATGTACGCACTTTTCTTCTTGCGAAAGTGTGTGTATACGCTATATGCTTCTTTTGTTTTGTTAATCTGCTTGTATATGCTTTTTCGACAAAGTGAACCAACGTATACCTCTCTTTCTTCATTCTTTGGAGTTTGATCTATAATCCTTTAATGTTGACCTGCTGCACTGTGAGCTATCATCTGAGTGAGTTTCCATCAAGGACAACACTTATATCATAATGCCAATAATCTCCCCCTTTGGACTTGATGGCAACAAGAACACCAAGCCATTCTCCCCCTTTGACATCAATGGCAAAGGGTGGACCAAGATATTCTCTCCCTTTGACATACGTTATGATGTCCATACTCCCCCTGAGTACATCTTGAATTCACTGATTGAGCTCCCCTTTGTTCATGCTGAGATGCATTGAAACTATCCATGGTCCCCCTGAGCACATGCAGAGTCTGCAAAAATATTCTCCAAAATAATAACATTACTAAATTACATCATTTTTCCAAGAGGACTCATTCAAATGTATGAGAAGACATATCACACCCTATACTTTTACATGACTTAAGCAACAAATGGTATAAATATCTGAATCCATAGCTGGACTTAGAAACCATAATGCCAGCAATGCTAAATGTACGTGAAGGCTAATGGTCCCCTTGAACTTGTGCTACCTATGTATTGTTAACAACTCAATGATCAAGGCATCTTTATTACTCAGATAAAAATTAATGAACAAAACATATCGATATAGAGTAATCATCAATATTAGACAAAGCACCCATATCAGAGCCTGCACCACTTTTTTTCCTGTCTGACAAACATATACGCTCCTTGACCCACATAAATCCATGTGTGTACGCGACTATACTTCATGAAACACGCTTATAATAACCTTTCTCTGAAAAATTTGGATTTAACAATAGGATGATGCAGCAACTACTCCCAACTTTTTTCTGAGATATTCAAATGTTTCTCTAGGTATCAGTAACCTATTCTTTGGAGGGAACATATTTCAATTTGACCTTTTGTTCAAGCACTTGTTCATGTAGAAAATGGTACTTGATGGGTATGTTCTTGGTCTTAGAGTGCATGACTGGATTCTTTCAAATACTAATGGCACTTGTATTATCAACATAGAATGGAGATAGGTGGAATACATGTGACCTAAATTTCTTACAAAGTTTGTGTCATCCATAGTAGTTGTGTGTAGCAAGATGCAACAGCCACATATTATGCTTCAGCTGTAGATAAATCAATTGAACTTTGTTTCTTGCTAAACCAAGACACTAACCTGGAACCCATATAGAATGCACCATCACTAGTTATTTTTCTATCATCAACACTTCTTGCCCAATTTGCATATGTATATTCATGAAGAGTAAGATCTGCATCTCTAGGATACCATAAACCAAAGTCTTGAGTTCCATGAAGATATTTGAAGATTCTTTTGACTGCCCGAAGGTGTGATGCCTTTGGATTTGCTTGGAATCTTCCAAATATTCCTACTAAATGCATGATGTTAGGTTGGGTACCTGTTAGATAAAGCAAACTGCCAATCATGGATATGTAAGTTGGTTGATTTACTGCTATTGATTCATCATTTGAGCTGAGACTACATCCTGTTACCATTCGGGTACATACAGGTTTAGAATTTTCCATTCTGTACCTTTTCAAGATATGTTTGAGATATTTGGTTTGTGACAAAAAAATACCATCTTTATTTTGTTGAACTTGTAGACCAAGAAAATAGGTAAGTTCACCAAGAAAGGACATTTCAAATTCTTACTACATTACTGAAGAAAAATTCTGACTCATGGATTCTTCATTACTACCAAAAATGATATCATCAACATAAACAATAATAATTAGCAATTTATCAGTTTCAATCTTTGTATATAGATTTGTATCTACTGAACCTTTTTTAAAACCTTGTTGGTGTATATATTTGTCAAGACGGTAATACTAGGCCCTTGGAGCTTGTTTTAGACCATACAAAGCCTTTTTGAGTTTGCATACAAGTTTTGCATCATTTCCAAGAATGAATCCTTCTAGTTGTCCAATATAAACTTCTTCCTGTAAAGCTTCATTAAGGAAGGCTGATTTTTCATCCATTTGGTATACTTCAAATTTTTAAAAGCTAGAAAGAGCAAGAAACATCCCTATGGCTTCAAGTCTGGAAACAAGTGCAAAGGTTTCTTCAAAATCTATACCTTCGTGTTGAGCATATCTTTTAAAAACAAGTTTGGCCTTGTTTCTAATGACTTCTCCATTTTCATTAAGCTTGTTTTTGAATATCCATTTAGTTCCTATAATATTTTTATCATGAGGTCTAGGAACTAATTCCCACGTATCATTCTTTTCGATTTTCTCAAGTTCTTCATCCATGAACTTTACCCAACATTCATCTTTGCATGATTCATTTACATTTTGAGGTTTGGTGGAAGATAGTAATGCTAGATAGCTTGAGGTCCTTGTAATAGTTCTTCTTGTTTGTACACCTGCCTCTTTTTCCCCTAAAAATTGAGTTTTTCGATGATTTTTCTAAACATAACTGGACGGAGTCTTTTCTTCTACGATTATCTCTTCTTATGGTGCTTCATTAGTTTCTTCTTCAATATCATTTTGATTTGACATGGGAAAATAACCCCAGTCTTCTTCATTGTCATAATATTCTATTGATTTTATCTATTTTGGATTTTTACTTGCTTCATCAACTACAACATCAATTCCTTCAACAATTTTTCCAAGTCTTTTATTATAACATTTATATCCTTTACTTCTAGAGGAGTAACCAAGAAGAATACCTTCATCTTCTCTGGGTTCAAACTTACCAAGTTTTTGATCAGTCCTTTTGATAAAACATTTGCTTCCAAAAACTTTGAAGTATTTTACAGTAGGAGTCTTGCCACTCCAAAGTTCATGTGGAGTTTGAGTGATATTTACTCGAACATTTGCTTGGTTGAGAATAGTTACAACATCGAATGCAGCTTCACCCCAGAAGGTTGCAAGAGTTCCAAATTCCTCTAGCATAGCTCGAGCCATTTGTTGAATAGTTCTATTCATTCTTTCTACCACACCATTTTGTTGAGGAGTCCTTGCGGTGGAGAATTTCCTTTTTATTCCATGTAGTTCATAAAATTCAAAGAATTCATCTAAGGGAAATTCCCCTCATCGATCAGATCTGAGGCATTTGATTTTTTGATCTGATTCATTTTCAACCAAAGCTTTGAAGGCTTGGAACTTTTCAAATGCATCATCTTTATGCTTTAGAAGACCTATCCAAAAAAATTATTCTAGAAAAATCATTAATGAACAAAATAAAGTATTCTTCTCCACGAGGTGGCTTTTTCCTTGATGGTCCACATAAATCAGTATGGATAAGTTCAAGAGGTTTACTAGCTGACCCTTCTCTTTCAATGAAGTGAACTTTGGTTTGCTCACTAATTTGACATGGTTTGCATATTGTATTTTAGGGATGTTGATATTTGAAAGACCATGAACAACGTTGAATCTACATGCTTTTCTTATTTGAGAAAAGCTTAGATGTCCCAATCTTCTATGCCACAACCAATTTTCATCATTTTTGCTAAGATAGCACTATTGTTGTCCTCCCTTGAGTATGTATAAGTTGTTTGGAGTTATTGTACCTTTAATCATGGTCTTTCATGTATCAAGCTCACGAAAAACACATCCGTTTGATTGAAACACCACTTCATTTCCCTGATCACACATTTGACTGACACTCAACAGGTTATGCTTTAAATTGTCTACATGCATAACATTTCTAGCTTTAACCTTTTCTTTCAAGAAAACAGAACCTTTACCTTTTATGACAGCAAGAGTGTCATTTCCAAATGAGACATTCTTTTCCTTTTCTAAGGCATTATATGAGTGAAGTTTTTCTTTGTCACCTGTCATGTGTTTGGAGCATCCACTGTCAATGTACCACTGATTTACTTCTCCTTTTGCATACAAGGCTATACCATATGTTTCAGTTTGAGATTATTTCCTTCTCTATATCTTGGGATTTAATGGTGTTTTCTCCTTTTGAGATGTTTGCTGAAATTTTCTCCTGTATTCAGATTCTTCGTGACCAAGGTTGTTATAGATTTAGTTGTCTATTACATTTTCAAGAGGAGAAAAGTTATGATAGGAACTTCTCTTGATCCCTATTACATTCCTTTGATTTCGTGCTTCTTTAGTCATGATGGTTTTGTAAGAAATGCATTCAACAACTTTGTGCCCAAAATTATGACATGAAAAACATTACCCATTCAAGAAGTTCCTAAGACTATCGAATTTGTTAACCCGGCGATTGTAGTTTCTATCGATATTCATCTTTGGAGAAAATTGAGTATGATTTTCTTGAGGTTGGTTGTGGCTTCTATTCATCCTTGCAGTAAAACGAGTATGATTTACCTAGTGATCAACTCTATTCCTTTGCTGACAATTGTCATATTGTTCACTGGTCCTTGCTACATCAAGATAGATTTTGGTGGAGGTTGATGGCTTCTATGATTGAGATGCTCCTTCAGTATATCCAAGACATTTCTTTATTAAAGGAGAACACTTAACTTTGATAATTTCAGTTAAAGTTTCTGATCCTTTAGCAAATCTATGATTGACAGATTTCATTTTCTCAAGATCCTTTCTTAGATCCACAATTTCACATTCTAGTTTTTCATTATGTTTTTCCTTTTCAGCAAGTTGGTATGTCAAGGTATCTATAATCATATTCTTTTCTTCAAAATAAATTTTGACTTTAGAGATTTCTTCATGGAGGTCTTCCTCTTCTAAAGCATCCCAAAAATTATCATCGTCATAAGCCATAACAAGTCTATAATCATCACTATTAGATAAACCATTATTATCCTCTTCTAAACTATCCCAAAAATAATTGTTATCATAAGCCATGACAAGTCTATAATCTTGTCTAGTTTCATCTTCATCACTGTTAGATAAACCATCGCTATCTTCACGAGTATAGTAACTCCAAATATTCACAACTTGTTTTCTATTCTCTTTTGCATATTTATCTTTATGAGGATTTTTGGCAGCATAATGATCGACTCTACCACAAGAAAAGGATTTGAAGGGTAGCTTATCTCTAAACATTCTGGAACCATGTTGAAGATTCTTGACAAAGTTTACCTCATCTTATTCTTATGAAATATGTCTTGATTCATTGTTTTCTTCCTTTAATTTTATTAAAGATTTAAATGCGACTTCTCTCATATCTGATGGTCTTCCTTTTCTCATCTCAATGGAAGTTAAGATTCTGTGAAGCTGTGTCATAGTGATATTCTGTAGATCCTATTTTTCTTCTATGGCAGACACTTTTGATTCAAATTTAGCAAACAAGGATCTCAAAACTTTCTCAACTAAGGCAACTTCCTTTATTTCTTCACCTAGATTCTTCATACAATTAACAACCTCATCTATACGTAAGAAGTAACTAGCTATACTTTCATCACTATGCATCTCAAGAGTTTCATACTGAATTTTGAGAGTTTGAAGCTTAGCACATTTTACCTAAGAGTCTCCTTTGTAGCTCACAATGATTTTGTCCCATATTTCCTTGGTTGATTTGAGCTGCGTGACTTTGACAAACTCTGATTGTGACAGACTTCCCAATAAAGTATTGACATCTTTGGCATTGGTTTCATTTTGCTTTTTACCTGCCACATCTATAGGAATTGTTGTTGGAAATGTATATCCTCCTTCCAAAATTTCCCAGACATCCGTTCCAAGTGATTGTAGATAGGCTGTGGTTATTATTTTCCAATAAACAAAGTTGCTCCCATCAAATAGTGGCAGTCTGATGGATCCCACGCTTTCTTGATTATTCATGTTGATGGATCTCCCTTCAAGCGATCAAGATTCTTTTGAAGGACCTGCTCTGATACCCATTGTTGGAAATAATACTGAGAGGAGGGTGAATCAGTATTATTTGATCAATAATTTTATTTCCCAAATAGATTTATATACGCTACTTCAGTGAAGTGAACTAGCATGTACATGTGACTATACTTAAAGAAACCAGTGTATATGCAGAGAACTTGTGATTTAGACAATTTATCATTTGTTGAGCTTAAACCAGTATATCAAAGATTTATTAGAGAGTGCAGTAAAAGCATAATAAAGCATCAGACATAGGCAGCACACATGAACACCAAGATTTAAGGTGGAAACCCATTGTGGATAAAAACCACATACTACTGTCATCTCTGTCTTCTTTTAATAATAAGAAAATATGTTTACAATCTTGTACTAGTGCAGACTCATACCAGTATGCAAGCTTTTACCTGCAGAAGGTTACAACCTTCTCTCATTCTCCATCTTCTACTGGAAAGGAGATACAACCCCCTAGCTCTTTTAGTGGCCAATATGTTTACTAGTATGTAGGTGCCAGCCTATAGAGAACTCCACTCTTCCACCAGGGACTACGTTTCATGAATTTTCAAAATAGATACTCCTAGATCACACCACCAGAATATGAAGGCCACGTTTCTTAAAATTTTCATACTGGACCCATTAAATCTTTTAAACTTGAACTTCGTCAACCAATATTCAGTTAATCTGAACAATCAGATCACTAACACCAAAACTCTGTACTGAACCCAGAATCCTACATCATCATTCAAAACCATTTGTAACCTCAAAAATCATGCATTAAAATGTATACACTACTTGGCTGCACCCAAACTGCATGTATAAGCTACTTCCATTAATTGAACCTACGTATACCTTCAAAAGTACTATAAACATAACTTTTGAATCAACTCTGTACCAATTATCAATATACTGAATATCTACTTTCAACTTTCAGAGCTTTACACAGGCAAGGACAAAGATCACTTCTTCTCACTTATACAATCAATCAAACAAATGCCATCCTCCTTATGTCTTCAGTTTTTACATTCAAATCTAAGAAGACTTCATTGATAGATAGCAATAAAACAACAGATTTTGATTAGATAGTTCAGTCAGATCCAAAAAAAGAAGCTTTTATTTTGTATGCACTACTTGAAAGAACCGAACCTGAATGTATATTCTCTTTGGCCCATTGCACTAAAAATTGTCACCTTGACATTTCACAATCTGTGTGAGTCCATTACCACTCATACTTTCCTCCTTTGCAAGTCTTAAGCCTTAGTTCCTCATATCAAGCCTTGAAAATAAGAGAAAGCCCTCAAAAGTCTCTAAAACTCTCGTTCCGCACATTCTCTATGCATTACCTACGGTCCCACACCTAGTGGTCATGTCTCTTGCGCACCTAACCGCTCTGTCTCTATGTTATGGGTGCAGACCCCTGTAAAAGTTAAAAAGGTGTGAGTACATTCTAAAAACTCACTTTCAGTCATTTCTAGAAGCTTCTGGAAGGAATCTTGAGGTGGAAAGTTCGCTCGCTTAAGGTTCATGCATCCTATACCTTAAGTATCTAACACCTTGATGTGAGGAGCTTATACCTTTGAAGGAGGATTATATCCCTTCATAGGTGGACCTGTAACCTCCTCCCTTGCACTATAAAAAGAAACGTTGGGCTGGTTACTTGGGAGGTTAGAAGCTGAATATTTTTGAGGTGAAATGCTATTGGAACTTAGTCTTCTTAGTTGAGTTTTTATGAGGAGAGATTAAATACCTCTATGATCTCATTTGGAAGAGTGAAAGGCTTGTCAAAGTAAAGTAAATTCCTATTTCAGACCCCAGGAAGAGTTTGTTCAACATCAAGGCTGAAATGGTTGTAAGGTTCTTCTAGTTCAAAGTTAATACAAATAAGTTTGTTTTTCTTAATAAGATGTTGGTTCATGGTTTATTTTATGGATTCCTTGATCACCATAATAGACATGATTTATGATATTTGCTATGCAGGTGTTATTTAATTTTTTCTTGTTTGTGATTGTAGGTTCTCAAAGGTAATTATTTTGAACGATTGAAGGATGGCTACTACGAACAAGTGTTGGATCTAAGGTAGGGTCTTAACACCTTTATAGTATTCAGTTATAAATCGTATATGTCTAGAGAAAGATAGATTTGTTTGTCTGTTTGTTGCTAGACTATCTTCTAATACTAGGGAGATCAGTCTTGTCCACAAGATCATTTATCCAGCCAACAAATTGGTGACTCCATTGGGGATCTGAATTTGGATTTTGGTTTTCCTTTGTTTTGACTTGAGAAAATTATTTTCGTTTCTGGTTTTTGATTGATGTATGTTGGCTTGGGTAGTTTTTATAATCTGGATTGTTTTTTGTTTTTTTCGAAGTTTTCAAGGGACCGCACTTTCTCTTTACAGACAGTGCGGGCATCTCCACAATTTTCCATTAGTAAACAGAGTGGGACCGCACCTGTTTCTTTTGGAAGCCTGCAAACCCTATAAATTTTTTTGAAAAACCTAAAATATTTTCTTCCAATTACGTTTAGGTTTCATTTAAGATTTTTATTGTCTACCTAGATTTGTATTTTTCCTGTCAAAAATCTCTTGTAAGTGAGTTCCGATGGTATTTTTGTTTTAGATGATTTTCTAGAAGTTTTGCATTCCTGGAGTGGTTTTCACTTGGTCTCTGTAGTGACTCAAATATCAGAAGCTTGAGAAAGATTAGATCACCCTGGTGTCTTTTTGTCTTCTTGGTGAGTCTGACTTGGTTGTGAAATCTATCCTTTGTGAGAAATAGATTTAGTTTTTCTCCTTGCAAATCTTTGAACAAACTTTGTTATAAGTTTTGAATTTCATTTTTACAAAAGAAAACATATATGGATGTTTTTTGGTTGATTTGTTATTTTGAACAAATGAATCCTTAGTTTACTGAATAACTAAGTAAAATTTCCTCAAAAAGAATTGAAGCTTTTTATTCAATTAGATTTTTAAAAGTTTTTAGATCTCAAAATTAGTTTTTGTAGTTTTGAGTGTTTTCTAGAACTTGTAGATCTCTTTTGAAGCAAATTATTTTTTTGTAGTTTCGAGTTTTGAAAAAGAGAAAGGGATTTATTGTGAGCATTAATTATTAGTCTCATTTTGATTTCTTATTGAAAAAGACAAAAATATTTTCTTTCCATTTCCATGTTGAAAGAAAGAATTGTTTCTTAAAGAATTGCATTCTTAAACTCTTTCTTTTAGCTAGAATTTCATTGAAAGGAAAATGAATTGCTTATGATTTTAGGTGCATCTTTTTAGTGTAGTGTTTTTGGAGTCAAGTTTTCACACCATCAAAGTTTCATTTCCATAACTATTGACTTAAAGAACAACCCATAAAAGCAACGCTTAATTAAAATTGATCTAGTAATTTTCTATTTCTAGGGCTCTAATCACTAATATAGCTTAGGCTAGTATCTTGGAGTAGGGAGTAATTAACTCTCCAAGATAGTTAAAACAAACAAGTAGATACATCTTGTGGTAGGAAATAAATCCAATTGTAATTGATACATTCTAGGAAGCTTCTCGTAGAGGAGTCGATCATGAGATCATGTCCGAACCTGTGAGACAATCAATTGTGTCTCATTGGGAAAGATAGAAGATTTGTGCGTATTCTAAACGGTAAACCTCACATTAACCATTGTATAGGAGCCTGGGGTAACTTTTTGGTAAACCTTGGATTGACCATTTCAAGGAGCCTTCAAGGGGATTGAGCTTTGTTACTCTACCCTTGCACGTAGATCAGATCATAGATTGTTCCCCCAGTTGTATTTGTTGCTATTGGTAACCATAGTGTCCATAAACTTAAGATTATTTCCTAAGGTGATGGTGAAGGAAGGATCTCACTGTACCTGGAGCAGACGTCGATTAGACTCACTTGGACTCTCTAGGGGTTCTCTTCACTCGAGATGGTTTTGTGAAGAAACTTGTGCCAGTCTGCTTCATTAAGCAGGTTGTTGGGGTAACTGTTCCAACTGCCCTTTCTGTATTAAACTTCTACTATGTTGGATTTCATCACCAACTAGTGTTTTTAGTATAGGAAGTTACTGTTTGTGTGTGGTTTGAACTCTTAGATTTTTGAGGCGTGTGATTCAATTGTTTGTTTCTTTAGAGACTTTAGGTGCTTTTATTGAAATTTTATTTGTTTGTGTGTGATTATTTTCATCCTACACCAAGAGGTTATTATCCTTCATCAATTATGTCAAGATAGTTGTCTATGTTTTCCCAACACCGGAAACATTTTTATACAGCAGCCCTTCTGTTCCTTCGGGGTACCAGTCACTCTCTAGTACTATTTCAGGACCAACTTCTAGACCAACTAAACATTAGTTATCACCTAGTAGTAATGGAACTAAAACATTAAATATAGAGAAAATTTTTATGATGTCTGGTAGTATTCCAAATCCCCAACCTCAAGGTAGTCAGTTATTGCCGGGGGGGCAACCTCAAGGTAGTCAGTTACTGCCTGAGGGGCAACCTCAGGGTAGTTAGTTACCGCCTGGGGGCAACCTCAAGGATAGTACATAGCTTCAGGACAATACATACCCCAAGGTCAACCCTAGACTCAGTATACTCCTCAGGATGCTTATCAACCCCAGAATCAGTACAAGCCTCAGAGTTATCAACCTCAAGGTCAGTACCCAACTCAAGGTTTCCAATCGTCTTCTGGTCAATCATTTTTACGAGGGGCAAGACATGTACTACTTAATTATTAGCCCTATGTTCAACCAGGTTATGGTCCTCCATATGCACAACCTGTTATGAGTCCATACCCCAGAATGAACATGGTGTGGAATCCACCTCAAACTCAATAGAATATGAAACCTAATGTGCAGTTATCTAATCAACTTGGACAACCTTTGGTTTCTGGTCCAACCCAGCAACCTATCCAACCTATTATTCAAAACCCTGCACCAGGTTTAGTTCAATAGTTTGGGCCTAGCTCACCTCAGACTCCACCTCAAACTGCTGCAACTACTGCAACTTCTGTTCAACCTACCACACTTGTTTCTACAATACATGTAGCTCCAGTTTCTACTATCCTTGCATTAGTACAAACTCCTCAAGTCTCTATGTCGCAGTCTCGACCTACGGTTTGGACTTCGGTCCAGATGCCCGTAGGACAAGCTGGTCCAATTACGATTGCCACAACTCAACCACAATTCACTTATCAACCATACCATGGATAGTATCAATTTGGTCCTACTATACAAAACCCAGTTTATCAGTATCAACCGTAGCCTAACTATACTTATCAACAGCCTCAACAACCCCAGTTTGGTTTGGTTAATCCTGGTTTCCCGGGAGCTTATAACATTCTTAATGCAAATCCAATTCCAGGTTATCCTGGATATCCTCCTCTTGGAGCTGGTCTTGTTACTCAAGGTTTTCGCGACCCTAACCATCAGTTACCATTTATTACAACTTTGGATTTACCTAATTTGTCATGCCTTACAAATGATCTGATTTACTATCTTCCGTATTGGCCACCAATGCCTAATAAGTTGCCCAGTGATATCCTGAAATTCGAGGGTAAGTCAAGAGAGGATCCGTCAAATCATGTTATGACTTATCACCTCTGGTGTGCATCTAATTCAATCATTGATGATTCAATTCGATTGCAACTTTTTCAAATAACTCTTATTGGTCTTACCGCCAAATGGTACATTGAGTTACCGTGAGGCTCTTTTAATAATTTCAATAAGTTAGACACGTCTTTCTTAACTCATTTTCAGTTGCCTGTTAGATATGACAATGGCACAAAACTGTTAACTTCACTAAACCAATCCACGTCCACATATATTTTTGATCATATTCATGAATGGCCATGTAGAAGGCGTTTACTGAAAGTTTTCATTCCGGATCAAATTTTGGCAGAATGATTCATTAAATCATTGTTACCTAAAATCACTGAAGATGTAGCTAAGGGAGGAGTTTTCACTGAAGAGCAAGTCATTTCTCAGGCTCAGTACCTTGACCTTGTCTATACGCAGTCAGGTACTTTACTTGAAAAAATCCCTGATCTTCCAAAACATGGTCAAACAACTACAGCTCCTTCAGGGTCTCATGCTCCTAATGGTATGATTGGTTCAGTTAGTACTAAAGTAAGAAGAAATCTTCAAAGAATTCTTCTCCTACAATAACTTTACTTGATTCCCCAAAAGCAGATTCTTCAGCTGAAATTTCTGCTAACATCCATGTCGTAGATTCATCTACGACCAAATCCGGTAGTAAAGAGAAGGGGAAGAACAAAAACAAACAAAATTCAAAAGATAAAACAAATAAAAATGAATCCACCGATGAAAAATGAAAACCTCGCTATCCTTGTTTCATTTTCTTCGAGGATCATTTTACAAAAGAATGCCCATATCGAGCAGAGTTTTCAAAATTAATTAAAGGTTCTCAAACACCTGCTGTCTTGAAGGATCCTTTTCCTACTCAAGATAGTAAGATGGATGCTTCTTCCTCAAATACCTCAGAAGAACCCATTATGATGATTTCTCATGTCAAGATTGCAATGCAATCACAAGATTATGATAGTAAAACTCCTATTGATGGTAAAGAAGCATAATCTTCTCATTCAAACACATCAACGACACCTCCTCCTGGTTTTGATCCACTACAGATCGAGAAACCCAACCCTGACTTAGTAATCAAGCCACCTGCTAAAGGTATATTTTGGAAATCATCTTTCAATCCACATGCGAGAGCTGCCCATAATTATAACATTGTTGAAGACTTAGCCATTGCCCCTTCAACGATGTCAGCTTTGGAAGTGCTGAAATCATGCCCAACACAATGTAAATTACTATTGTCTTCTATAGAATTTGTCAATATATAGGATTCGAACCTAATAATCTTCGATTTAGAGAATAATCAGAGCCACTAATTATGAAAAGTACTCCTTGATCGTAATGGTCAAGCAGTTCTCTCGAGTATTATTTTATACTTTTTCAGGCTTCACGGACACAAATTTATGAAAAAGGACCCCCCCTGGAGTTTTCTTTTCCATGTCTTTTTCAAACTCTCTAAACATGAAAAAGAATATGAGTTTTACCTATGTCAGACTCGTTAAACCCTGAAGACATTGGACTCATCATGATGGGACTAGAGTCCTCTTTAAACCCTTTTTAGACTCGCTAAATATGAAAAGATTATCAAGCGCATGTCCTTTCTGGCTCGTTAAAGTATTGGAAATGTTATCCTCCTCAAGCTTCTCAAAAATAAAGAGGTACTTGCCAGAAATGGTGGGGCAAAAGAGAAAAAAATGAACCTGTTTGTTACACTTTTTTTTTTAGAAAAGCCGTTGACCACTCTTGAACACAACATTTTTTGTTCACCTGTGTTGGAATCCTTTGCCTAACAGTTAATCAAACCACATTGAAAGTCTTCAGCTGGTTTCTCGGTATTAGCTTTGGGTCAATTTTCATCAAACCATCTGTAGTGTCGTTATGTGTTCAAGGGAACAATTCAAACAAACCATTCATCTGCAAAATATCTGTCATCCATTTTGACCATCCCTAATTCAGTCCTTTCCGATATATTTCTTCAAAACTTGATCTATGATTTTGTGTTGTGGGCTTGTCTATAACTGATTGCATTCTATCAATATCAGCTCATTATCTAGGAAGATGATCTAGAAATCATCAGTACCTTGAAATCTGCATGCCCTAATGGCAGGTTTCTCTCCTTCAACAATAGGTTGCATCATTAACCTTTGATCAAAGTATTCTATGACATGTTCGACTTCGGCTCATCTATTCATATTTCTTGGATTACACTGAGTACTTTAAGAGCCATTGACATTACTGGTGGTCTCTCTCACTCTTGTTAACAGTTCACATCATTGACTAGTAATCAAGTGGTTTCTATGATGTTTGACTTTGAACATTCATTCACATGGATAGAATCGTACTAGTTCAAGAAGCGGAAATCAAGACCCTGGATCTAGTTTCTGCCATCCAGGCTATAAGGAATATTGCTATTCATTATGCAATGGACTATTCATAAACAGATGGTTGCATCCATACAGTATCTAGATATGTCTATACTCTTGATGTATTACAAAATCATTCCTATATCAAGATAGTTTAATCAGTTTTCTAGTTAGTTTTAATCTGAGTATGGGAATGTCTACCTCAGAGATGATATCTCTACATATCATATATTATACTATATATATTATTATTGAATTTTTTTACAGGTTTTGACTGGAGTGTCCACAGGACGATCCTTGAAATGATAAAGTACTTCACTCTTCATAAATGACAGACTCTATCTTCATCTATTACAAACTTTGCACTTTAAGGGGCAATCTATTGCACTAAAAATTGTCACCTTGACATTCTGCAATCTATCTGAGTCCATTACCACTCATACTTTCCTCCTTTGCAAGTCTTAAGCCTCAGTTCCTCATATCAAGCCTTGAAAATAAGAGAAAGCCCTCAAAAGTCTCTAAAACTCTGGTTCTACACTTTCTCTTTGCATTACCTATGGTCCCATACCTAATCGTCATGTCTCCTGTGCACCTGACTGCTCTGTCTCTGTGTTATTGGTGCAGACCCCTGTAAAGTTAAAAAGGCAGGAGTACATTCTAAAAACTCACTTTCAGTCATTTCTAGAAGCTTTTGGAAGGAATCTTGAGGTTGCAAGTTCACTCTCCTAAGGTTCATGCATCCCATACCTTAAGGAGCTAACCCCTTGATGTGAGCAGCTTATCCCTTTGAAAGAGGGTTCTATCCCTTCATAGGTGGACTTGTAACCTCCTCCCCTGCACTATAAAAAGAAGCATTGGGCTGGTTACTTGGGAGGTTAGAAGCTGAATATTTTTGAGGTGAAACGTTGTTGGAACTTAGTCTTCTTAGTTGAGTTTTTATGAGGAGAGATTACATACCTCTATGATATCATTTGGAAGAGTGCAAGGCTTTTCAAAGTAAAGGAAATTCTTGTTTCAGACCCCAGGAAGAGCTTGTTCAACATCAAGGCTGAAAAGGTTGTAAGGTTCTTCTACTTCAAAGTTAATACAAATAAGTTTGTTTTTCTCAATAAGCTGTTGGTTCATGGTTTATTTTATGGATTCCTTGATCACCATAATAGACATGATTTATGATATTTGCTATGCAAGTGCTATTTAATGTTTGCTTGTTTGTGATTGCAAGTTCTCAAAGGTAATTCTTTCCAATGATTGAAGGATGGCTACTACAAACAAATGTTGGATCTAAGGTAGGGTCTTAACACCTTTATAGTATTTATTTATAAATCATATATGTCTAGAGAAAGATAGATTTGTTTGTATGTTTGTTGCTAGACTATCTTCTAATACTAGGGAGATCATTCTTGTCTACAAGATCGATTTATCTAGCCAATAGGATTTTACCTGCAGAAGGTTACAACCTTCTCTCGTTCTCCATCTTCTACTGGAAGGGAGCTACAGCCCCCTAGATCTTTTACTAGCTAATATGTTTACTAGTATGTAGGTGCCAGCCTATAGAAAACTCCACTCTTCCACTAGGGACCACATTTCATGAATTTTCAAATTGGATACTCCTAGATCACACCACCAGAATATGAAGGCCACGTTTCTTCAAATTTTCATACTGGACCCATTAAATATTTTAAACTTGAACCGCATCAACCAATATTCAGTTAATCTGAACAATCAAATCACTAACACCAAAAATCTATATTGAACCCAGAACTCTACATCATCATTCAAAACCGGTTGTAAGCTCAAAAATCATGTATTAGAATGTATACGCTACTTGGCTGCACCCAAACTGCGTGTATAAGCTACTTCTGTTAATTGAACCTACATATACCTTCAAAAGTACTGTAACATAAACTTTTGAATCAAGTCTGTACCAATTATCAATATACTAAATATATAGTTTCAACTTTCATAGCTTTACACAGGCAGGGACAAAGATCACTTCTTGTCACTTATATAATCAATCAATCAAATGCCATCCTCCTTATGTATTCAGTTTTTACATTCAGATCTAAGAAGACTTGATTGATAGATAACAGTAAAACAACATAATTTGATCAGATAGTTCAGTCAGATCTGAAAAAAGAATCTTTTCTTTTGTATGCACTACTTGAAAGAAGCGAACCTATGTGTATACGCTCTTTGGCCGGGAAGAACCTACGTACAGATCTGCAAATATTGACTTAGAACTTTGTTGAAATTCGAGACTTCAGACCCAAATCTTGATGGATAATGAGTAAAATAGGTGCAAAACATCAGATGTAGTTTCAACCAAGATTAGATCATTTAAGAATAAGTTATTTCATATCTCGTGATCCTGATCCAACATTGAACTCAAGGTGCACATAAATATTTTAGATCTAATCCCAAACACAACCCTACAAGATTAAATATACTTCAAATAGAAGTATTCCTTAGAATCTTATTGCTTGCCATGTTGGCCTAATGATCTTTTCCTCCTTATATACTCTTAGGCCTTTCTCAATACATTGGACCAAAACCACTTAGGACCAATACCTTGGACCAAATACCTAGGGTCAATACCTTGGACCAAAAACTTGGTTTTCCAATATGTATGTGCTTTTCTTCTTGTGAAAGTGCGTGTATATGTCACACGCTTATATTGTTTTGTTAACCCACATGTATACGCTTTTTGAACAAAGTGAACCAACGTATACCTCTCTTTCTTCATTCTTTGGAGTCTGATCTGTAATCCTTTGTTGTTGACCTAATGCACTGTGAATTGTCATATGAGTGAGTTGCCATCAAGGACAACACTTATTATTGCCAACAGATAGGAGTCAGAGGGGTTTTATCCCCTTGTTTGAATAAGTAAATAAGTCAGTTTTCAGACTCACCGATGGTCCACGGACCATGGTATTGTATTAAAGAAATCTCTATATAGTTGAGTCATAGGAAGTCTAAGAGGTAGCAAAGGATAAGTAAGTCAAGATAGAGATTGTTTTGGGCAAGTTATAAGATAGGAAGGTTCTTCTTCTTGTATTTAGGTGAAATGGGAAGGCTCCTGTAACTGACTATGCAAGATGCCATGTTAAGTTTGCAGCTGAGTGTGTGGACCCCTGCAGCTGAGTGCATAGGGTAAAGAAGTCTGTAATATGAACGTTGAAGCTTAATAAACACTGATTTTGAAGCATTATTGTGCATCTGAGTATTATTGTCAATTATGTTTATGTTATGATCTGCCACTCTATAATATGTTTTCTATGGAAGATCGTATAAATGTTGCATGAATCTATTTAATATATAATATTTATGCATGAATTAAGTGATTTTCTATGTTTGTGAATTTAAGGGTTAATTCAGTTGTGATTTCTAATAAATCAGGTAGATCTACTGGAAGTCATATCTAGGGTTACAAAATCTTAAAACTTCTTATCGCACTGCCTCTAGATGCAGAAACTTGGTTCTAGCATCCCCTGATACCACTTCGGGTGAGACTACAATCTGCACTATGTAGGTTTTTACCAGAAGGGCCAGTAGTTAGGGTTTTGTTGGTTAGCGTGAACAACTCTGAACCTGGCTTAGGCCCTGTTAAGCCAAAAAATGGTTTTGTTGCCAAGACCTATATCTATCTGACATATGTGTGATAAATGGTTCCCTACAAAGAAAGATATTGACAAGTGGATTGATCAAAACATGCATGTGCTCACAGCTGAAGAGAATAGAAGCCCTAAATTGACCAAGGAGAAGTGGTTGCAGAGATATTTGTACACAGATGAGACCACCGTGTTCTTCTGTTTCTTCCCTAAAGAACTACATGAGTTGTTGCCTAAATTGGCTAATAGTCAAGGGATGTGGAGGCTTAATGATCCTATAGTGTGGACTCCTGAGCTAGTGGAACGTCTGGAAGCATTAGAAATAAATATCACTTAGGCTGTGGATCACTGGATTGATCACACATGGGGAAGATTTGTGACTTATTTCACGATTGAAAAGAATATTAGTTATAGTGAAGCGGAACGAAGGCTCCTTAAAGGACCGCGAGGTAAGTATCTCAAGTGATTAAGGACTGCGATTAAAATATTGTTATGGGAAAAGAGGGTTATGCGGTTACCTTGATGTTTGGGGCTATGTGAAGTGGGAGATTCTTTAGAAGAAATGGAGGATCCAAGCCAGAATATGGTATGCTCATTGAACCTCCTTCAAGTGACGACGAAGGGATGGTGATGACTATGCCATGAAGTGCAATTCAATCAATTATGCAGTGTGTTCCAAGGATACCTCATCCATCCACTCCACCTCCACCTCCACCTCTGCCACATGCACCCAATCCTTCAACCCCTCCACCTCAATTTCCACCATTCAACATGGTGAATGTGATGAAGCTACCAATTTTTAAAGGAAGAGGTAGTGAAGATCCAGAACAGTTTTGGTTTGTTGCATGAGATTTTTGGACAGTACAACAAATTACATATGATAATATTAACAAAGCATAGATGGTTACAACATTACAGGATTGCACCTTAACATGGTACATCAAGCATTGCACTGATAACCCCAACGTGAAGTTGGTGAATACCTAGCTAGCTTTGAACAAGGAGTTCAAAAAACCTAAGTCAAAGGCATAATTAGTAATTTATTTTATGGAATTCCAATAGAATATAAACGAGAAACCTTGGGATTTCAATTAGAGGTTGAAGTACATGATCAGGAAGGCTAACATGGTAATATCATGTTTCCAACATCGAAACTAGTTTATATCGTCACTCTTGCCACATTTAAGAGTACCTATGTCATAGAAGAAGATACCAACGTAAGCGGAAGCCTTAGAGATCGAGATGAGGTTGGATGCATCACCTATACATGATACAAACCTGGGAGTGCAATAGGTTCATTCACAATTGGAAAACCTGCACTTGGAGTTGCAGAACCTGAAGAAAGGGAAGGAAGCTTAGTCAGAGGTGTGAGTTGATGTCTGGTGTCCAAAATGTAAAAGCCGTGGACAAGATAAGGATCATTTCCCAATATATAAGAATTATATTATAGCGAGAGGGCTTGTACCCATGAAACCACAGAATAACATTGGTATGAGCTCGCAAGTTGAGCAATGGTGCAGTATTTTTTAGGTTACAGGACATGATGCTACTGATAACTACCATTTAATTCAAAATTTTATATATACCCCTCAACAGTTGTTTTGCAATTTCTGTAAATCTGTAGGAAACGATGAATGCCATTGTAGGAGTTATGAGCTGATGATGGATATAACCCTTACCTACAGGATGCAGGCAGAGAACCAGCCTCAACCTAAAGGCATGTGAGCAACACACGGAGGATTCCAAGGCCAAGGAGGAGGAAGAGGCATTGGGCTACGTCAAGGGCGTGGGGAGGTAATCTGCTATACTTGCAGTGAAGCAGGCACTTTGCACGAGATTGTACAAATCCAACACACCCATCATGTCATTATTGTTGATAGTTTGATCATGTCATAGAGAAATTTTTGGTCCTTATGGAAAAGATGCAAGAAAAGAAGGTGCAACATACGTAGAAGATTTAGATGATGAGGAGTGAGCCCAGTGAAGAAGATCAGAGCATAAATATCATGTTGCGAAGCAATATGAAAAGTAGTGTAGATAAAGGTAAGCAACATGAGGAAGACAGATGGGTGCGCATGGCTACTAAGAAGGAAGTATATTTTGTTCTTAATTACATGAAAGAGACCTTCATGGAAGCAAAGAAGATATTTGTTTAGGCCTCCACCTTAGGGATTCATGAGAAAATGCTAAAGACTAGTGCGACACAAGAAGTAGATCCTTCAATACTCGCTACTTTGTTGAAGACTTGTATGAAGTTACCGCACGATCAGACAATAGTACAAGGCTTGCAAGATTTCATAGACAAGTGTGCAAATAATGAAAAGACTCCCATGAAATAGTGCATAGTAAGAAAGATTTCTAAGCATAAAATGCAAACGAGGTGCAAGATGAGGCTAATTGCACAAATAAGTGAATATGAAATGGACCAGGTAATATTGGATGAGGGTATGATGCAAATGTCTTGCCGAAGCAAATGTAGGAAAGGATGGGGAGACCTATGTTGTAGTGGTATCCTATTCAGATGCGCATGGAAAATGAACAAAATATTATTCCAATGGGGCTCTTATATGGTGTATCGATGGAAATTGAGGGTGTGAGGGCACTAGTTGACTTTGAGGTAATTGAACTAGTGGATGATAGTAACCCTTACCCTGTGCTATTAGGAATTGACTGAGTTATTGATATAAACAAGGTAATCAACTTGAATAAGCAAAAGATGACATTTTAAAATAGGTTGCTCAAAGTTGTAGTGCCACTAGACCCTACAAAAGGAGTGCGTCATACTAAATATGTTTGTGACTATGTATAAAGTGATGATGATCTGGATCAGATATACAAGATAACAGTGCAAGATGAGGATTGGATAAATCTTGCAACCAATGGATGAATTTTTTTGGATAGGGATACATCTCGCACCTCATATTTAGATGAAGAGATTGAACAATAGCAGAATCAACTAAATGAAGTATCTACGCTCCGTTGAAATATGATGACCAAATCGTTGAGGTGTGTCTCGACTGAGGTAAGAAACCTTCCGCATTATGATATTTTGAATGATGTGGAACTATATTTAGATGAATTTGAAAGGGAAGTATAGGAAGAGCATTGGTTCCAGACACTGGAGCTGGCAGTGCACACTATGCCTACCCATTGGTGGGGTACAAACAAGGATAAATTTGTTGAATGAAAAGAGTATAGGAGAATGATGAAGTTAAGGTTTGTGTATGCTAATACTAGAATGACATAAAAATATAGTGGGAAGGATGATCCACGTGATCATATGGCACAATGGACTAAGGCCTGGGGAACAGAACCACAATAAAAAATGGTGCACATTTTTTGTCATACGTTAGATACAATCCCAATGAACTGGTATCTCAAAATGTAACTTCTCCATGGAACAATTGAGTGGGACATTTTAAGGGAGATTTTTCTATTGACTTTCAGTTTTGAGGATGGGTTTGAAAGCATTGATGTGGTGCTATAAGACATAAATGCAATTATATTCATAATGTCGAAGGAACCGGTAGAATGGACTCAGCCATATTGGAGTACACAGCTGTGCCATGTGTCGGAATGTTATAATGTGACTACTAAAGAAGAAGAGGATAATTCACAGAATATTGCAATTATAGAAACATAAGGACAACGTGAAGTTTAGGGACTGAAAGTGGTGAACCCGGATGTGTCAAAACCTTTGAAAACATGACAAGTAAACATTGGATCTGAAGAAGAACCTAAGTTCATGAAGATAGGAGACTATTGGAACGAAGATACAATTGATAAGGTAGATGAGATTCTATGTGAATACCAAGATTTATTCCCAATGAATTTTTCCAATTTGAAAGCGATCATCAGAGATTTAGGTGTTATGAAGATCACATTGAAGCCGGATGTGAAGCCTATTAAGGAAAGGCCTTATCGACTGAATCCAAAATATAGAGAAAAGTTGTGCCAGGAACATGGATAAGATGATGGATGCTAGTATTATTGAGCCACTAGAGGAATCAGACTGGGTAAGCCCAATGGTGGTCCAAGAAAAGAAATACAAAGGCAAAATCTGCATATGTGTGGATTTGACGAAGCTGAATGATGCATGTGTGAATGATCTATTTCCAACACCATTTACTGATGAAGTATTAGAGAATGTTGGCAGACAGGAAGTGTATTCGTTCACTGATGGATTTTTGGGATATCATCAAATAAAAATCACGCCAAAATATCGAAGCAAAACAACCTTCACGACCGAGTGGGATTGCTTTCAATAAAAGATTATGGCATTTGGATAAAAGAATGCACCTGCAATATTTTCCTAGGTAGTGATCAAAACGTTCAAAGAGCTTATTGATAAATTCTTGGAGGTGTATTTTTATGATTGGACTATGTTTGTTTTGGTAAAGTGCCAAGTTGCAAGTCTACGTCTCATGTCGGATACATGTCGAAGGTATCAGATTGCACGGAACTTAAAGAAGTGCATATTCTTTGTACCCTTTGGGATTTTTCTCGGCCATGTTGTGTGTAATTAGGGATTTATGGTTAACTGTATGGAGATCATTGTAATTGTGAATTTGAAAGCTCCTAGTAATTTGAAACAATTATGCACCACATCGGGACACACTAGGTATTACAAGAAGTTTATCAAGGCATATGCTCAGATAACTGTGCCGATGGAGAAACTGTTAAAGAAAGATGTGATTTTTCGCTGAGATGAAGACTGCCAGTGTAGTCTGGATGTCTTGAAGGAAAAAAATGTTGGCAACACCTATTTTGGTATTTCCAGACTGGAAGAAGGAATTCCATGTACATTTAGACACATCTTCTATTGCTAGAAGAATTATTAACACAAGAAGGTGAAGGAGAGATTAATCATACGATAGATTTGCGCGAGCATAAAGTTATCCAAATCTAAGAACAATTACTCCACTACAGAACGTGAAGGGCTGGTGATGGTCTATGCATTATAGAATTTTAGGCATTATTTGTTGGGTGGACACTTTAAAATGTATACAGATCACTCCATGCTGAAGTACCTAGTCAATAAGCATGTGTTAGAGGCCAAGATATGTCGATGGTTACTCTTGTTCCAAGAATATGACTTTGAAGTAATTGTGAAACTTGGAAGGTTGAATGTAGATCCAGACCATCTATCAAGGATTGAAATGGGTGAGGAGCCAAGAATTTTGGGGGAAGGATTTCTAAATGTGAAACTCTTTGTGGTGTGCATTGTGGACAATCATTTTTTCAATAACATTCAATTTTTAACAATGGGTACAACTCCGGACGGTTATTCCACTCAACAGAAGAAGGGGTTACTAGTTCATGCTGTGGATTTTTCAGTGATTATGGGTCATTTCTATAACATGGGAGTGGATGAGATACTACGAAGGTATGTTCCGAAGTTTGGATGCACTAGTATCCTAGCTGAAGCCCATGGAGGAGTGGAAGGGGGTCACTATGTAGGGAAAGCGACTACATAAAAGATCTTACGAGCTGGGTTATGGTAGCTAAAATTACACAAGGATCCTAAGGCATACTGCAAGGCACACGATGCTTGCCAAAGGATAGGGAAGCCTTCACGAAGGGATGAATTTCCTTTAAATCCTCAAGTCTCGTTGCAGGTATTTGAAAAATGGGCCATTAAATTTATAAGTCCAATACAACCACTAGGAAATAAGACAAGCATGCGGTATATGATTACTACAACATAGTATTTAACTAGGTGGGTGGAAGCACAACCAGTGAAGGATTGTACAACCGCTACTGCTGGGAAGTTTCTGTTTGAATATATCTTAACACAGTTTAGATGCCCTAAGATATTGATGAGTAATGGGGGTACACATTTCTTAAATGAAATGATCAGTGCGATGCTTGAATAATTCAAGGTGTATCATCAAAAGAGAGCACCCTATCACCCACAAGCTAATGGAAAGGTGGAAGATTTGAACAAGATTTTGGAGCATGCATTGACGAAGGTTCGCAACATGCAAAGGAATGATTGGGACATGCACATACATGCTATTTTGTGGGATTATAGGATGACCTATGAGAAGTTGACAAGTCAAACACCATTTAGGTTGGTCTATGGAATTGAAGCAGTGATGCCTATGGAGTATATTGTTCCAAGTTTACGTATTACAGCATTGACAGAGATGGCAGATCACGAGACCATGGAGGAATAGCTTGCGCAAATCATGGAGTTAGAAGAAGACCACTTTCTTGTAGGATTTCACTAGAAAATGCAAAAGGAACGCGAGAAGGCATGTCATGATCTGCATATTAAGATGTGCATGTTTAAGGTAGATGATTTAGTGTTGTTATATGATAGAAAGTTCATGAAATTTCTAAGAAACTTTCAAATGCATTGGTTGGGGCCATACGTTATTAAGGTGATCATGGATGTTGATGCAGTTCAACTTGTGAAGCTGAATGGGGAACCATTCCCTAGAAAAGTGAATGGAAGTAGCTTGAAGCTATACACTGGGGATCCTGCCCCTACATAATGACTATATGGAAGCAGGATAGCCTTAGTAATCTAGGCAACTACAAGGGATTGTAGGACTATAAACTATGTTTCTCAACAAAGTGAAGAACGTGGTAGGGAGGTTGCGCAACGAATGAGAAAGGTGTGATAGGTGAAGCTGAGCTAGATGAGCTACACCATGGATGATGGTGTCACACAGATGAGTCCAAAAGTAGTCGTTGGAGTTACTATTCATGATTTGATGGCCAAAAATCAATTAAGAGAAGCACATAGGCACCATTTATGGCGAAAAAATTTGGATATCTAACACCAAAGATGTATTAATGATCAAAAACTAGGGGGAACGGTCATATTTGAATTTAAAACTTCCTATAAATTGCACATGTTAGTCCACCAAAGAACACTTTTCATTCTGAGAGTTGTCTGGGCACTTTGTTGTTTGAAGCTTATGAGTCATCAATTCTGGGAGGATTTTTTTTTAAGCCCAGATTTTGCATCCTTACCTGAGTGGAACAAGAAGGTAATTCTACAACAAATGACTGCTACAAACCCCAAAGAAGCCATGAGTTTTGAAGCTTCCATCTCTGACGTAACAACTCTTGAGATATCAGGTATGGAAGCCACCACCCCTGTGCCTATAGCAGTGAGATCACCTTGGCTAACACAATCTACTACTAAAGAGAAACATAAGAAGTTGATGGCGGTGAGATAGTCACTAAGGAAGAACCTAGAGGTGTGACAAAGGGAGAAAAAAGATAAACAGCTAGCAAAAGTGGTGGATTTAGAGGAGGAGAAATACCATGGTGTTGAGGAGTTGGATGTGGAGGAGGGCGAGCCTATCACATGGCTCCCAATGTGTATCCCTCTGCGAAAGGGAAAAACCAAGGTTACCAAAGACCCAGAATCTGGGAAATTCACAGTTTCAACACCCCTATTGCTTAAACAGGTGGAATTTTGATGGCACAATATTAATGTGCATTCCAATGCTGAAAATGGAGGATTGGGACCTCGTAGACCATGAGAAGTTCCCACATTTGGTGACAAGCAAGTATATGATGAAAATTTACTACGAAGAGACTAGGGTTACGTAGTTGAAACCCATTAAGTGGGTCAGAGGTGTTGAGCAGGCAGGGTTGGTGCACATGCTCTACATACCACATCTTCATAGGTCAACGATCAACACAGTGTCTGTGCACCAGCTCCTCACGATGGTGCATGATGGGTGTCTATGGCTTGGTGAGCCCATCCCAATTACCGACATGTTAATTCATTGAACCATAAAGCTTCCCTACAAAGGGGTGGAAATTTCAAAGGAGTTTGGAAGGAAAAGTGGCAAAAAAGAGTTACAGAATAAGATGAGGTTGGAATATGGCCTTGTTAAGAAGTCATGTAGATATTCTATCCACTCCATTCAGGACCAAGAAATGTAGTTTTCCACCCAGATTCTTGTAGGAAAAATCTTGAGGAAGTGTCACATAGATGAAGTTCTGGTGCCAATAGAATCATTAGTTTCCTAGTGCGCAAAGGGATTTCAATATAATTGGGTGAAGTATCTTTACAAGGAGTTCCTTGGGAACTATCACAAAGCTAGGGAAGAGATAAATGTGTTCCATTATGCATGGCTTTTACTTTCAATTGTACTAGTAGCATGGAAGTTGTCGGAGGGCAACCATTTTCCTCCGCAGGCAGAAGATTTACTAAAAGTCGCAAATTTCACTTTGTTATGGGACACAAAGGATCCAAAACGAATCAGGAAGTCGAAATTTTTTTGGATCTTGATGGAGATGGACCTTTGAATGATTATCAGTAAGAGGATAAGGTTGTCCCCAACCTTTTTTGAGAAATTGACGTCCTTCATAGAGTTCAAGGCTGATTTCCACAATGTTTCAATCAGGGCATGAAAGGACCCAAAGCACTCACGGCACAAGTTGCCATATTTGTTATCTGAGATGGAAGTGCAAGAGATCATGGGGAGTTGGCTAATAGAGTGGCACAAACCCATGGAGATTTTTGTATGTACAAGAAAAGGTGAGGAGAGCTTTGTTGCATAGTCAAGCACTGCGCAAAAGTGTAAGGAAATAGCTTCAAAGACTGTGTCAGCTTTGGCTGAGAAAAAGAAGAAAGAAGCCACTAACAAGGCAGATACGGAAAAATAATGTCCTTCAAAGGAACATGCTAAGAAAGAGTGCACTACAAAAGAACAGGCTGAGAAAAAACACCTGACACAAAAGAAGTCGAAGGATTGGCTTTGCAACACACAGATGAATAGGAGCTCACAGGCTAGGAAGGAGGAGGTGGTGAGGGATAGAGCACCCCTTCACCTTGAAGAAGTGTGGAAAGGAGTAGGCTATTGGGAAATGAAAGAAGCCTAATTCAGATAAGCAGACGTGTAATGACCCAATGGTCTTGACAAAGGCAGATCGTGACGAGATCGGTGACAAAGTCAGAGACACAACAACAGATTTGTGGAAAAACTTTTATCAATAGTTTATGTAGATGCTGGGGAGCATCCAAAAGGATCTACGCAAGCTATAGATCCAGACTAATAGGAGTCAAGTGAGCATTGGGCAAGTAAGCTTGGCACAAGGAAGCATAATAGTAGTGGAATTGGAATAGACTCTGGACCTCAGAGTGATACCTTTATCAGAAGGGCATGTTCATGTAGAGTTAGAGGAGAATCGCATTGTGCTAGGTACAGTGAAGGACATGGGAGTCAACTTGGCCACACTGCCACTTCAGACCCTTAACACGTTGCATTAGGGGGCTTCAGATCAATTAACGATCTGAGAGGAGCACGCCCTCACAGTTATAAGTGACTTCAAGGTGAATAATAAGTAGATGTTCGTAGAGAAAGCTCAGGCTCTGAAGGAAATGGAGGAGTTGTAGACATGAAGTCAGAGCCTGGAAACAACCATTGAGTAGGCGTATAAGATAGTTCTAGAATTGAACATCCCGAAGGGTGTTGTAGCTTCAACAAAAGTAAGAAAATTAGTTGTTGTGGTATGCACATAAAAGGAACAGATCAACACGGTTACCCTTGATTTTCAAATGAAGATATCAGATCTACAGTTGAAGTTGCAGCTCACCATTCTACCAGAGGTTCAGAAGCAATGTGGCATAGCCATCAAAGAGCACATGGCTACTCTGGACACAACAATTAAAGGTTGTGACTTCATTTTTAACAATGTCATGGAGTTATGGGATACCTTGCAGGAGGACCCAACCTTGTAGTAATGACATATAGAAATTCATGATGCCCAACAGAAATATGATGAAATCAAGGTGATTGCATGCACATTGGTGCAAATCTAGCACTTTGCGTGCCTACAGGAAGGAAAGCTACTACAGACACAAGTTCAGGAGTTGCAACAAAAATAATCATTTTTGAAGGCTCGACTTCAACCTTGGACAGATGATCTGAAATCACCCCTAGGTCACCTCAGGAAATTAATAAAGGTATTACAGACTCATGTGCTGGTGTGTGTGTCTATGTTGTCTTAGGCAATGGATAGATAAAATTTAAAAATAAACAGACACTTGAAACAACAAGAGATCAAAGTAAGAAAAACAAAAACATAACAAAATTTAATAAGGAGTTCACCCTATCCTCCTGGGCTCCATCTCCTAGTCCAGCTTTCAGTGGTGGCCTTTTTATTATGTTTTCAAAGCAAAGTCTTACAATAAGGAGCTCAATCTAAGTCTCTCTTGACAGAGGATGATCAATAGAATGGCACTTGGAAATCCCAGGTCCTTGGAGTTCACAGACTCCCCTTACTGAATTTCGACCTCAATTGGTCTTTGTCTACTCGATGCTACCCTTACTCTGATGGTTAGCTCGACTTCTATGTTCTCTACAATTTTTCCTTTCTTTCTGTGTCTCTTGGCATTCAGCTTCATCACTGCTTCTCTGCCTTACTGTCTCTCTTTGTCTTCTCTCTGTCAACTCGTGACTTTAAAGCCATCTCATTCCCCGACTGTTCATTTCAGCTTCCCGGCTCTCTGGATTGCCTATCTCTATCTATTGGGACCTCTTCACCCTACATCATATTATTTCATAACGCTTTGTAGAGAGATTGCCACCTATCTTCTTGCGAACTGAGTGTTATTTCTTCCTGAATGGTCGTTTTTTGTTGTTATTTCCCAGATGCCTATGAAATGGATCCTTCTGTCGACTCATTGGTCAAATCAGACTTCAAATCTTTATGCATCGTCATTTATTTCTCCCTAGAGTCTAGTCATCCATCAGGTTGAACCTCCATCATTTGATCTGGAGCTCCCAGATCCTATGGTCTTGGCTTATATCGCGCGGTTGAGTTGCTCGATTATTAATCCGTGATGTAAATGGTATTTTCTCTCTCCCCACAGAACACTCGTCACTCGGTGTATGGAATCGCTGGGTCTTTAGTCAAACCCACTTACTGCCTGAAATGCCTCCGATATTCTGTTGGTTTTGAGTGTGGGACTCGCTTGTCGGTTTTAGCACTTTCCCATGGTTTCCTGGTTTCCCTTGTGACCAAGCACTTGGGGCTCTTCCTTCTTGAGGGGTTTTTCCCAACGATACGCGATTACAACTTTGCGCTAATAGTGTATCAGAAAGAGCCTTTATTTCTAGGTTTGAGCTTCCCAATTGCCATTTTTGCACCATGCACAATCTCCATGGGCCAATGGTCAGTGCGCTTTGACCGAAGGTCCTCATCACTCTGTGCTGCCTGCAAATTACTATTATTAAGAGGTTATTTATGATAGCTAGAAGATTTCTTGAATTTTATCATCTATTCTTAACAATCATGGAATTGTTTGAGGATCCAATTCAAATCACGAACTTGCCATTGAAAAATCTTTTGGACCACCAAAAAGTTGGTTTTCAATCATCGACTAAGTGAGGATACAACTTTCTCGCCTGTCCAATCTCTATTCATTTTGTGCTACATAGCTTTGAACCCCTGAGCCCAATTCTGAGGTAGTCAACATCCCCCTTGCACGTCGTTCTCACCTTCTTGTCCAGAACTATGTCTTCCTGCAATTCATTAAGATATTCAGATAGTAGGTCATCAATAGAAGGAAATTAACTCTCTTCTTCAGGATCTTTAATTAACGAAGGTTCAAATAGTCTCAAGTTGTTTGCATTGACAACTAAGTAGATGTGCATATAAGCTGGCAAATCAAGGTGGAAAGCATTCTCACCAATTTTCTCAAGGATCTTGAAAGGTCCATACCTTATTGGTTTTAGATTTTTGCCCTCACCTTGCATCTTGTCCTTACTAATATACAGTGATACTTGATCAGAAAATTGGAAACTATGCTCCATCCATTGCTTGTCATGCCTTACCTTGTATTTGGCCTACCTCTTTTCTAGTTGTTCCTATACTGCCTTATGGATCTCTTGGATTTGTTCAATGAACCTAATTGCCTTGTACACATCGCTATGTCCCTCAACTGTTGTGTCCTTACCAAAGACAAAATCCAAGGGAGACCTAGGTGTGAAACCAAAACGGGCCTCAAAAGGAGATATTTGTATGGAAGAATGTTTGGCTCAGTTGTAAGCATGTTGGACATAACACAAATGTTCATCTCAAAGCTTAGGATGCCTACTATAATATCCCCTGAGCAACTGGATCATTGTCCTATTGACTACTTCAGTGTGGACATCGGTTTGTGGATGGAAAGCTATGCTTTTCTTCAGTTTGGTGTCCATCAATTCCCACAGACTTGACCAAAACGTTCCCACAAATCGGGTGTCTCAATCAAATATAATGGAAGTGGGTAATCCAAAATGAACCCATACATGTTGAAAGAACAGTTTTGTAGTTTGTTCAGCTGTAATCTGTTTATTACAAGGTATCAAAATACACATTTCGTTGAACCTATCCACAACAACCTATAGATAATCATGACCTTTCCTAGATTTAGGAAGTCCTCCAACAAAGTCCATGGAAACACTTTCCCAAGGATGAGAAGGAACTGGTAATGGAGTGTAGAAGCCTAGTTTTCTATTGCTGGGCTTGCTTTTAGCACACATAGTACACCCTCTTACATATCTAGAAACTATCTCATTCATTTTTGGCCAATAAAAAAATCTTTGCAGCTGTGCAACTGTTTTACTTACCCCAAAGTGACATGATATTAGAGAAGTGTGTGCTTCTTGAATTATCTTTACTCTTTAATTTTGTGGAATGCATAGCATCCCACAATGATATAAGAGTCGGTCCTTAATATGATAATCCAATTCTTCTACTCGTTTGCCTTTACTTAAAGTTGTATATATGTCTTTAAAGTCTATATCTTGAGCATATTGTTCAATGTAGCTCTCATGTATCACAAAATTATGCTTAAGTATAGTAGATGCATTTATAATGGGTCTAGATAACATATCTGCAAATTTATTATGTATGCCCTTTTTATATCTGATGACAAAATGAAAATGTTGTAGAAAACACATCCATCTATACTGTATTGATTGCAGCAATTTAGTTTGGGAGTGTAGATATTGAAGTGGTTGATGATCAGTATGTATAACTATTTCTTTGCCCATTAAGTAATGTTTCCACTTTTTCACACTCAATATCAATGCATACAATTCTTTATCATATGTAGGATAGTTAACTACTGCAAAATTAAATGTATCAGAATGATAACATATGGGTTTACCATGTTGTATCAACACTTCTCCCATGGCATAGTCACCGACATCTATTTGGATCTCAAATGGTCTTTGAAGATCTGGTAGTGCTAGTACTAGTGTTGCACTAATCTTTTCTTTCAAGGTGTCGAAGGCTTTACACTGTTTACCTCCCCACTAAAACACCTTGCTCAATCCTGTTAAAGCATATAAGGGAGATGTAATTAAGGAAAAGTTAGAAATTAACTTTCTCCAATATTGTGCTACTCCTAAGAAGCTCCTAACTTCTGTAGCATATTTGGGTTTAGGCCAGTTTACAATGGATACCACCTTAGAGGGATCTATCTTCAATTCACCACCCCCTAACTATATGTCCCAAATAATTCAAATATGTTTTGCCAAATTCACATTTTTAGAGTTTAACATAATTTTTTCTCTTTTCAAAACATCTAGTGTCTGCTTAACATGCTTTAAATGTTCTTCCCATGTTTTTCTAAATATCAGAATGTCATCTAGATATACAATAACAAAATCATCAAGAAAAGGTCTGAGTACATCATTCATTATTCTCATGAAAGTAGTAGGAGCATTAGTTAAGCCAAAAGGCATAACTAGCCACTCATACAATCCCTGCTTTGTTTTGAAAGCAGCCTTCCATGCATCTACTTCTGCAACTCTGACCTAATGATATCCACTATGCAAGTCTAACTTGGAAAAATAAACATATTCTTTCAATTGATCTAATAGATCATCTATGCAAGGAAGGGGATAACGATTTTTTATTGTTATCTTATTCGGTGCTCAATAATCAATGCACATTCTCCATAAGCCATCTTTCCTTCTCACCAAAATGATTGGAGACCCTCATGGTGATGTGCTAGGTCTGATGAACCCCTTCTCAAGCAACTCCTGCACCTGTTTCGTGATTTTTGCATTCTCTAAAGCGGACAACCTTTAATACCTGTGGCTGCAATGGTTGTTTAGTCTCCTGAGTTCGACCCCAAATATTTCTAAATAGCACCAGTAGTCCTCCTCTTATTTCCCTCAAACTTCTTAGGTCTCAGCTCTAGATGCAGAATCCAATAGTGCCCATCATCATGCCCATCCTTCTTACAGTGAGTGCATGAAGACTTGATTTTCTATGCAGTGTTGGCCTTCCTTGCTTTCCATTTCTATTTTATTTTCTCCTTATTCTTGCTTGCAGTGGTTGGGATGATCCTCCAACTTCTGGGTTTCCATTCTTTCCTCTAGCTTCTAGATGCGTAGCTTGAATAGATACCTCATCTATACTAGTGGGATTAAACATGAGGATAGTGTGCCTCATGTAACTGTGTAGAGCACCAATGTACTTCAAATCTTTATGCGTCGTAGTTTTTTTCTCCCTTGGGTCTGGTCATCCATCAGGCTGAACCTCCATTGTTTGATCTGGATCCCCCAGATCCTACGGTCTTCACTTATATCACGTGGTTGAGTTGCTCGATCGTTAGTTTGCGATGTAAGTGGTTTTTCCTCTCTCCCCACAGGGCACGCATCACTTGGTGTATGGAATCATTGGGTCTTCGGCCAAGCCCACATACCACTCGAAATGCCTCCAATATTGTGCTGGTTTTGGGCACCAGACCTGCCTATTAGTTTTAGTGCTTTCCCATGGTTTTTTGGATTGCCTTGTGACTGAGCGCTCGAGACTCTTCCTTCTCGAGGGGTTTTGCCTAGCGATACATGATTATCACTAATCACATATTAGAAATAGCCTCCATTTCTGGGTTTGAGCTTCCCAACTACCATTTTCCATGCATAGTCTCCATGGGCCGACAGTCAGCATGCTTTGACTGAAGGTCCTTGTCGCTCCATTCTGGCTGCAAATTACCATTATTCAGAGGTTATTTCTAATAGCTAGAAGATTTCTTGAAGTCTGTCATCCATTCTTAAAAATCATGGAATTGTTTGAGGATCCAATTCGGATCAAAAAAGGAGGAAAACATGATTGCTAAGACCATACAAGAGAAGTTGACCATGAGTCTAGCGGTAGAGGGACTAACTATAGAGAAACTGGTCGAAGAGGTATAACAAGCAGCAATACAAGGCATCGTGTAGCTAGAAGTCTTGAAGCAAGATTTTAGTGAGCTCTGTCACAAAGTAGAAAACCTAGCTGAGTGACTCAAGGGCGAGTCACAATATTTGTGTTGGGGGCCTATTAGGATAGGGTCCCTAGGGTCAGTTTTAGGGTTAGTTAACCTAATTTTTGTAGAAGTTTTGTAAAAGATGTAAAGTCTCCATGAAATGTGGATGCAGAGCGTGCAGCTATATAAGAGTCAAATGGGTTATATCCCCTTGTTTGGATAAGTAAATAGGTTGGTTTTGAGACTCCCATGGTTCGCAAAACATGGTACTGTATTGAAGAAATCTATATATCGTTGAGTCATAGCGAGTCAAAGGTGTAGCAAGGGATAATTAAGTCAAGATAGAGATTGTTTTGGGTAAGTGCTAAGGCAGGAAATCTCTTCTTCTTGTACTTAGGTGAAAGGGGAAGGGTCCTGCATTTGATTACATAGGAGGCCTCGGCAAGTCCATAGCTGAGTGCACGGATGCCTATAGCTGAGTGCATAGGGTAAAGAAGTCTATGATCTGAACATTGAAGCTTAATAAAGAATGACTATAAAGAATTACTGTGAATCTGAGTATTATTGTCAATTCCATGGAATATTTTATAAATGTTGCATGAATTTATTGAATCTATAATATTTATGCATGAATTAAGTGATTATATGTGTTCATGAAGTTAAGGGTTAATTCCGTTATGATTTTTTTATAACTGCGTAGATCCGCATGAAGCCAGATCTAGGGTTACAAAAGCTTAATACTACCTATCACACTGTCTTTGGATGCAGAAACCTGGTTCTACCATCCCCTAATACTACTTCGGGTGAGACTACAGCCTAAGTTATGCAGGTTGTTGCCGAAAGGGCCAGCACTTAGGTTTTTGTTGGTTGGCGTGAACAACTCTAAACCTGGGTCAGGGCCCCTTAAGCTAACACCCCTTCAGCAATAAGGAATTGGAAATTAGATATCACCCTCATAAAAAAAAATTAATCTGCTACTCTCTTATGGACAAAATTATGTTTGGTGCCAACACTACTACTAGTCGATGTTTAAAAAAACCTCGGATTTTGAGAATCTAGGGAGAAGAAATGTTGGCTAGGGCATGGAGTGAGATAACCGAATCATCTAGAAGAGTTGGAGTATCATGTCTAGGGTTTTTAGGGGTTCACCCTTTTCCTCCTCAGTCACTTTAGTGCATCGTTATTCATCGGTGGATTTCTTTCAGTAGCATCAATTTGAAAGAATTTTGGTTCATTAGATTTATTTCCTGTGAGTATTTGTCACCACAGTAGTAGTATAGCCCTTGTATCCTTCTTTAGTCCATTTTTGTCGGTGACACTCTTTTAACCTTAAGTGCTTGGGTGGGGCCCATAGCCAGGGTGGTACATGCTTGTGCGATGAAATTTGGATGATTGGATTGGGCATTTAAACTAAATTCTACCTCTCTGACCTTGTTGCATGCTTCCAACCAAGTAGCAAGGTGATGTATTTGAACATGAGCTTAGATGGATTCCTTGAAACCACTAACGAAACATTCCAAGTAAAAGGAATCTCCCAGTCGTTAGGTCGAGATGACCAATTTCTGAAAGGCTATAATGTAGACCCGTATTGTACCTATTTTCCCGAGCTTAGTGAGATGACCTAGAAAGTGAGATTCTTGATCAAAGTACTCAAAAATGGCTTTTGAGAACATGTTCCAAGTTGGCCTCCCTGTATAGAATTTTTTATTCCACTGTGACCACTATTGGTCCAAGTAAAGAGCTCTCACATTTAGTTTAATGTCATATTCTCAGACATTGTTAAGACGTAAATATTGTTCCATTATTTCTACTCATACGTATGAGTTAGAGCCATCAAATTTGTACATGTCTAGCTTGGGTTTCTGGTGGATCGAATATTGGTGACCTCCATGGAAATGAATGTGATGGTTGGATTCTCCTTCTATGTGTGCATCAACACTATGTTCTTCCCTCATGGTTTCTCAAGAAATTTGTAGTGGAGTTAATGCTTCTGTGATTTTGTTGGTAATGGATGCCTAGAAGTCGTCAAATTTTTTATCGAGGGCTTCAACTCTCTCCACTACCTTCTTTGTAGCCATAACTTGTGACCTAGTAGAGTATATACACTAGCCCTAATAAAATTTTGAGCTTACTTAAGAGTAGTATGGTTGGGAAGAGGGAAAGCATAATAGTTTAGTGATGTGGGTCACTTGAAGCCATGTCGGGAAAAGTTGGTGACTGCATGAAAATTGGGTGCTTATAGGTGAATGGTACCACTATGGTCAACTTATTGTCTTGAATCTTATGGGCTATATATCTTGCAAGTATCTCGTGATGGCCCCAGGTATTGTTTCCTCTAAAAGGAGTTTTACTCCCATCTGATCAATACTATGGTGGCCAAAACCTAGAATGCTTGATACTACCAAATATCCTGCCAAAATCGAGCCTAGACTGTAGTAATAAAACCATAAAGTCTTGGCACTGCAAACTGTGGTGTGACAATTTGATTTGGACTATGAGAGCCAAAACCATAACTATACAAAGAATCTAATCTATGTTGTGAAAATCCCAATTGATGAATCTGATATGTACGATGGTGGCAGAACCCCAACTACTAGATATGATTTGTACAACACTGGTCGAATGCCAACTATTGGATCTGATCTTAACAAAAGTATAACGGACAATTTTTAGATAGCTAAGGAAACTATGGTCACGAAAGAGTGTCAGGTGTTACATATTGTGATATACATAGGAGCCCGACAATAGTACTCAACCCAATATTTCACAGTGCTAACTAAGGAGGATAGATTGCACCCTTAGTCATACTACCCAACTACCCTATTGGTCTCTGTCTCAGTGTATTATAGTAGCAATATAGTTGACGAATTATCTAAGGTTAGGTTTCAGGTTACCCTAGGGGGCCTTTCGATATACCGAAGGGTACGAAGGGTACGTGGAAGTGCAATTTGTGTGTAGTTTTTTCTAATGTAATACTATGTGAAGGGGTACCCACAAGGTTTTCGAGGGTGTTCAACAAGTGTGACCACCTCTTGCAGTTCCTATGTGTATGCGTTCCCAAATCTTCAGGTTTATGTTCTCAATGACAAATCCTATGGTTTAAAGAAGTTGAAACACAAATCTAGCTTGAAAAAAATTATGCGAAAATTGGCAGTACAATTGGCCCTCGAAAGTGATATAGTACCACCTTTTATGTACTTCACCTATGAGAATAACAAAATGCCAGAAATACAAAACAATATTGCCAAAAACAGAAAAATATCACATGAATTGAGACAAGTTGAAAATATATTTAATTATTTAGAAGCGGAATACAATGTTCCCTTGCATCTTCAAGGGGGCAACCTCTTATAGAGCAAAGCTCAATTACAATTAGACTCAATGGTTCTTCCCTTGTTATCTAAGACTATTTATAGTTTTATGACATCCAAAACCCTAACTACTAGTGGTGTCTTTCATAATATGGGTTAACCACTTTATTTATTAACTATGGCCCATTTATAAAAAATTGTGGTCCCTTTTCTATAATGTGGATCAAGCACTTACAATTATTATTAATGTGGATAACTAGTTACTGGATTTATTAACTCAACTAAATAACTATGACTCTGAATATGCCCTTTTGGCTTATTACATAAATAAAGGGGGTAGGGTTGCACCCTAACATCTACAAAGGTCATTTATGAATATTTCTCCATTTATACTATGATTTTAGTATTGTGTTCTCTGGCATGCTGGCATAAGCATGGATAATTCAAAGCACCATAGATCCTAGATTTGGATTGTAGATGTATGCACTAAGGTGTCTAGAAGACACTAAAGGCAATAATTCTTAGTAGTTATGGTGGTCCATGGATGTGCATTATTGTTGTGTACATGTTGTGTTATGTACATGTTGTAGTGTGTCATGTGTATTGTGTACATGTGGTATTGTATCATGTGTATATGTGAAAGAGTTGTGGTATATTGTGTGTATGTGTACCTATTGTATAATATGTTGGGACAAGAAGGTATGAGACTCTTTGGATTCCCTTGTTGTTGATATTGAGGGAGGAGACAGTATAGCTCTAGATTTCGTTGCTGCCTTGGAAGACAAGGCACTAGGTGTTAGCCAAGTTTGGAAACTAATCCATTTTATGTACTATTGACATTATGGATAATGTGTTGTTCTTGATGAAAAACTTTTTTTATAAATATTTCATTGTGATAACAATACTTTTATACAAAGTAATACAGATGCCACAACTGGTATGGACAGAGAAATGAAATTTCAGTGACATATGTATGGAAAAGACAAAGTTTGAGAAATTATACGCAGGTGTTGTGAAGCAATGTCGCATACATACGTAGGTATTAAGAAGAAAAGTCACATACATAACCTACAACATGGTAATTTGAATACTAAGTGTCTTTACAATGGTATTGGCCCATAGTAATGGGTGCATCAATGGTTATTTGATCCCGTCAAAGAATACTTGCGACATAACCAAGGTATTTACCTAAGGTATTGGCTAAGGAAAATACTACATAAAGAGATGGAGATCAAGGTGTTGGGATTGCAAGTATTGGGTTGTATATGAATGATTTGATCTAAAACAAGTGTGCAACAACAAGCAAGGATAAGACTCAAATCTGAAATATGTTGACATATACACTTGATTAATTAAATTGTTGCAAATTTCTATGTAGCTAACAATGATAAAAATGTGATACTATGATCTAAAGGATTTATTCGGAAGTCTACAACATTGACACTAAAGGATGCAAAAATTGAAATTGTTCTTGCAACGAAAGTTTTACACATCTGTACGCAATTGTGTTTGGAAATAGTCGTGTACATACGCAGATCTATCTTTGAAGAGTCGCATATATTTTCCGTGAAATAATTTGTGTAGATTTGTACGAGAGCATGATGAATTATAAGCACTTACATACACGGATCAACTACATGAAAGTTGCGTATACATTCCAGGTTTTTGAAGTATGACTTGTGATGATATTTTATCATTTCTATTATGTTAGTTACTATCTATCAATGATGTCTCTATCTTGATAATCTTTGTTTGGAAATATTGGTTGGGTGTAGTTGGCTATGAATGTTGATTAGTGATGATGCTATAGTATGGTGATCTATGTTTGATTCAGTAATCTATGATTGGTTCAAGTGACTTGTGGATGATGAATTCTTTCTATATATAATTTAGTGATTGATGATTTAGTGTTGAGTATTATGAGATTCGTACACAAGTCTTATCCAAAGGAAACACGTATATGTGCGAGTCCTATTCATTACAGTTGCATACCAAATTTAATATTTATTATTTTTGGTTTGGTTTCGCATTCATTGATTTTATACTTCAGGCTTTCAGTTGATTTGAAACATCATAGGATCTTAGATTCAGTGCTTCAGTTTGTTTGGGTTTATGATTGATATGGGTATAGTTTGAAATTTTGATGAAAGGTGGCCTACAAGTTGTGTAATGATTGTTTGACATGTGGATCTAGGCTTAAATATTCTGAAAATTAGTCCACATTAAGCTAAGGATTGCAGCCTTCAGAGAGTGGGTAGGAGCTCCTTTCTAGTAGAATCTGGTAAATAAGATTAGGGGGTTAGAGTTCCCTTCTAGTAAGTGCTATAGAATGAGAGAATATTGTAGCTTTTTTCAGGTGGGTTCCTATGTACTGACAAGAGATTGCATCGGTACAAATGCAATAATTTTATTTATATCATAAGAAAGAAGACAAAGACAGTAACAACAGTGGTTTTCTCCCATAGTGGGTTTCCACATAAAAATCCTGGTGTTCTATGTATGTTTGTTGTGATTTATTTCTGTTCTTTACTACATATTGAAAATTAATTAATTTAATAATGCACAGATTAATAAAAATCATTTGATGAAATGCATAAAAAATCAGTAAAGTGAGTATATGTAGGTTTCCTTCTCTAAAGTAGCTTACATAAACAATTTGTCTTAAAAATAGTAGTGTATATTTCTCATAATATAAAATTAAAAGTTTGAGATCTAAACTATTGATTCACCCCTCCCCCCCCCCCCCCCCCTACCTAGTGTTGTTCCTAACATGTATGTGGTCAAGAGAAGAAAAGACATTGGGTACTTGTTGGGTTTGGGAAACCAATCTAGTGTGTGTACATAAAGGACAAAGAACAAAGGCAAAAGAAAAGAATAATTTAAAGATAAGTATTAGTATTTTATTTCAGTTTTTAATTTCAAAGTATGAACATAGTCTATGATTTTGATTTATGATGGTTGAGTTTTGAGCTAACTGGATGTGATATGTTTATACATGATGATTTGATTAAGGAGTTAATTTGACTTGTGAAAAGAATTAAACATAACTGCAAATGTCACCTTATTGATGAGCTACCAATGAGGTATGATTTGAGTTTACTACAATTCCTTCTAATTCTAATGCTAATTATGTGCTTTGTATAGGAAAGGAAGGAAATGCTCAGTTGGGTGGTTAGAATTGGCTACAAGAATGTTAACAAAAACAACAAAAGTAATTGTAACATGCAATAGTATGTTAGTAAAGGAATTCAGGAGCAGGTCCATTATGGGACAAGGGTACCCAATAATGTACATTGATTTCCAAAAGCATGCTATGACTGGTATGATGGTTTTGAGGCAGGGGTATGTCTTTGTTTTGGGACCTTCTAATGCGAGAAAACCTTGCCAAGGGATGGATCACCTAAGGGACTGATAAGTAAATAAGGGGATGCCTAAAATTGGAAGGTGAGTGAATTAATGGAAAGGGATGAATGGAATTCCCAGGGGGCTAGGAAATAAAGAAGGGAAGGATGGAGAATAAATTTGTTTTGGTCATTATCATTCTTGGCTAGAATTAGAAGCACATTAAGAGTGTGCCTAGAAACAATGAGTTGGTAACTATTCACCGAGAGAACAAGTAGCACTACACATTCAACTAGACTTTCATTTTAATAGTGGATTCTGGACTTCTTGGGAAGGAGGTGAATCCTTGGTACTACTTTTGTGAGTGGAAGTGTGAGCCTATGTAGTTGTTGATTGATGCAAGAATTGTATCCTTTTATTTGGTAGTTGAAGAAAATTTTCATATGTATATATGTGTATATTATCATAAATAGTGCATCTATTTGTGTTTATAAAGCTCCATAAGGAGTATGTTTTTCATGTTTTCAAAAGTTTGTTATTGTAAAGACTGCATCAATTTGTGTTTATAAAGCTCCATAAGTAGTATGCTTTTCTCTTCATAAGTATCATAGAACATTCAAGATGGTGTTCCCTAAAGGTGGAGCGGTCCCCACGTTATATTTCCATCTAAAAAGGAAAAAATCAACCAAGGTCGTGGGACACATGTTCCAAGAGGAATGGAGGGAAAAACATTAAATTCGGTATCTCCTGTGCTTAATTAATGTCCATGGAAAAAGGAAAAGGGAATGAATGACAACTAATTAAAAGAAATAAAGGAATTGGAAAAAGGTAAAGGGAAATAAATGGCAACTGATTCAAAGAAATAAAGGAAAATAAGAGAAAAGGGAGATGAAGAGACAAGAATATGCATGAAAGGAAAATTAAAGAGAAAATAAATGAAACTGAGAGAAAATGGAAAGGGAAAGGAAGAGACACCAAACATCAATGGTACAAAGGTATCTGAGAAACATTTAACATCTTTTGACCAATTTTTCAGCTTTGACAACTTTAATTTTGCAAAGGTAGAAATTGAACTCTAAGAGAAAGAACAAGCTAGTGAGCAAACAAGAAAGGAAATCAAGGGAGTGCAAGAGGAAGTTTGGACAATAACAAGTAAGGGTAGAAAATAGTTGTGGATTTGCAGGTAATATTGCGCATGTGTGATTTAGCATACACGGATTTGATGCATGGTCTATACATTAGTTTACTATTTATATTTGTTGTCATTGGCATAAGATTTTCTTGTATTGAAGGTGGTTTATAGCCTAGCCTTTTACATTTCCTGGATAACCATGATGTAGTGGGTTCTCTGTTTTGTTTAAGATTTTGATTACTGATAGATTTGAGATCCTGGTTGAGGTCGTCTCAGGAAGTTTCCCAAGGCTTTAGGGTGGAGATTGTTTTCTCTTTGAACTCTTGAAAGGTGGTTGGAGACAGGAAAATTCCTTTGGGTATGGTGAAGAAAGTCTTAGGCATCCAAACTTGTTTGGTTTTGGTGATTTCTAGATCAATTTAGGTGAAATCATTATGGTTGAGGGTTGAGGTGGTTTAGCCTCTCCCGTGCTACCTCACATTCATGCTTTGGATATGGCACAGGGGTGATTAGCTGAAATAAAGATTTAGTTCAACCCAATCTATCATTAGGTGGTACATGGAAGTCCTTGACTTGGTTAGCATTTTCATATGTTATTCTGTGTTGATGCTTATTGAGATTAATGAGAACAAGTTCTAATTTTAAGTATGAATTTATGACTAATTTTTCATTGTTCCATTTTGATTATATGTTGGTTATATGTGTTGTATATTTCTCGTTTATGTGGTGCTCTTGTTATGGATCCATTCCATAGTTCGACAAGGCCTTGCTTATATATTTGAATGCATGAGCTAATATGTGTTGTTGCAACTTGAAGTAGAGGGAAGTAAACCTTCTTTATGATTCTATAGTGAAATAAAGGATATAGTGAATGGATATGCATTCATGACATGTAGGTGTTATCTTTACCAAGTGTTTGCATAAATTATCATCATGTATTTTTCCAAGTTTGGAGTAGAAGTAGAGCCCGGAATTAAATATATAGACAGACAGACATTGCTGACAGAGTTCTAGAAGGATCTGGGTAGATCTAGGAAAATGGCCTAAATACTAGCCCAAAAATCTAGAATAGGGCTTCTAGTCATGCCCTCTTAACTGGAGAATTTCAACTATAACTACATGGAGGTGTTGGAAATGTACTCAATACTGGGGCGGGGGGGGGGGTGGGGGGGGGGGGGGGGGGGTGATGAATCAGTAGTGACTTTGTTTATTAACTTTTTAAATCCATTTCAAATACTGAAAAATAATATTCATTAACCCATTAGTAGATTAAATCATATAACAAAACATATGAGAACCATAAGGAAACATGCACAAGAAAACACAATATTTTCCGATGGAAAACCCTTCTCTAGGAAAAAAATGACCTTTGTTGTTTTTGCGCTACTCAAATAATTATATTAATCATCAAGAGATTCATTTACTTAGAATATTTAAATGAATACTATTAGAGAGGACTATTTTCCTAATTTACGGGTCTACAAACACCCATCTTATCAACAAGCCTTTCCCAACACCCATTGGACTTATGAATTAATTTGTTCTCTATATTGTCTTCACTAGAGCACCCACTCCACTCTTCTATTTAACCCTTGTTTCACAATATTTCAAACTAGATTCAATTTGAATCACTCAACTACAACAACACAACAACTTCTAGCAATATAGGCTCAATACAATATAGAAAACTCATTGAAAACCAATATTTAGAATTCACTCAATCTCTACAACATTCCAATCAAGAATACATGCAACATATATACAAGAAAATATGTTGAAAACATGATAAGAAAGTATGAAGTAAATGATCTACAATCCTTCCTATTAATTTACGATATTACTGCATATGATCTTGGTTGAAACATATTTTTCTTTCCATCTTCCATTATTGTGATTTGTTGAAGATATTCTTGTAGTTTTTTAACCCTATAGAGAAATTACCTGCATACGAATTCTAAAACAAAGAAAATAAACAATGCGAGAGCATAACACATAAAACACATATGCACAGAGATTTTTCCCTGGATCCCAAAAACGGGAGTACCAACTTGATTTTTCATTATGTTCCTTTCAATGTTACAATACATATGTATACATGTCGATGCATCCAATACCATAGACTAAAAACCATCGCGTCCAAAACCATGGACCGAAAACCATAGGTAGGTTCACCCAACCTAATATAGGGTCCAAAAAAAAAAATATTCCCGCGGCGCTGCCCCAGACCCCGTAGAGGGGGGCTACCCGCTCGCCTCAAACCCCTCGGATAGGGGGGGTTGTTGCCCCCCCAGTGATCCCCCCACTGCGCAATTAGAACAACGAACCGGTTCGCTACGTAGGTTAGTCATGGAAAGAATATAACACAACCCAGCAAATCTCCCACTTGTTGTTTTCTTTCCATAGGGGGCCACAGGAGAGCTTAGTCATTTTTCCAGCACTGAAATGCCCATTGTTTCTCTACACCAAGAGAACTTCTCAGAGCTCACAGATTTTGTTAATGCATCTGCAGTGTTCTTGAAAGTGTCCACCTTTACCAGCAACACCTTTTTGTCTTCTATCATATCCCTCACAAAGTGATACTGAACATCAATGTGCTTTGTCTTTGAATGATAAGTAGGGTTTTTTGCCAAGAAAATTGCACTTTGGCTGTCACAGTCTATCCTTATAGCTCCCTGTACTAACCCCATACTTGAACACAATCTCTGCAACCAAACTGCTTCCTTGCTTGCATGAGTGGCTGCCATGTATTCTGCCTCTGTAGTTGATAGTGCCACTACAGATTGTTTCTTACTCATCCAACTGACTGCACCTCCAAATAGGTTAAACACATACCCACTTGTAGATCTTGTCTGATCCAGATCTCCAGCCCAGTCTGCATCAACAAAGCCACGGATATCCAACACTCTGTCCAATCCTAGTCTTCCTTGGTAGCACAAACCATAATCACTAGTGCCACACAAATACCTGAAAACTCGCTTCATTGTTGTCCAGTGCTCCTTCCCTGGTTTTGACTTAAACCTGCTCAATACTCCCACTGCATGTGCAATGTCTGGTCTAGTACAGACCATTGCATACATCAAGCTACCGACTGCACTTGCATATGGAACACGGGACATGTCCTCTTCCTCTTCTTGTGTCTTGGACACTGTTCAACAGATAACCTCACACCTACAGGAATAGGAACCTTCACCGGTTTACTATCCTGCATATTAAACCTCTGCAGTATTGTCTCGACATACTTCCTCTGGTTTAACCGAAGCTTCCTCTTTCTCGATCTATTTTAATTTTCATGCCCAAAATATAGTTTGCAGCACCAAGATCTTTCATGTCGAATTTGGAGGACAATTGGGTCTTCAAATCCTGGATAATTTCTTTGTAATTTCCAACCAGAAACATATCATCCACATACGAGACCATATAAATAACACGATCACCAATTAATTTAAAATACACACAGTGATCTGCTTTGCTTCTGGTGAAGCCAAGTCCCCGTATAAATGTATCAAATTTCTGATACCAAATCCTTGGTGACTTTTTTAACCCATACAGAGACTTCTTTAACTTGCATACCAGTTCTTTCTTACCCTTCACCGCAAAGCCTTCAGGTTGCTTCATGTAGATTTCCTCCTCCAAATCCCCATGAAGAAATGTTGTCTTCACATCCATTTGTTCTACCTCAAAATCAAAAGTAGCAGCAACAGATAAAAGTAATCTAATAAAAGTTACCTTGGCAACAGGAGAAAAATATCACCAAAATCAATTCCCGGCACCTAGGAATAACCTTTTGCTACCAACCGAGCTTTGCATTTCTCCACCTTCCCTTTTGCATTTGTCTTCTTCTTAAACACCCATTTGCTACCAATGGGTTTCCTTCCAGCCAACAACTCCACCAGATCCCAAGCCTTATTTCTGTGCAAAAATGCCATTTCATCGACCATGGCCTCTTTCCATAGTTTTCCATCCTGTGAATCCACTGCATTTTTCACAGTTCTTGGATCATCATCAGTAATAGAAAAAACAAAATTTGAACAGAAAGTAGATGGACTATACTTTTCTGGCTGCCTTCTTTCTCGAACTGATCTTCTCATAGCCGAAGTTTGTGGCTCTTCATCTTCTGATTCCTCCTCTGCTACAGAGTCTGATTCTTCCTCCTTTAGTTCAAACTCTATCTTCACAGGTTCCTTTGGTTGACTTCATGTTTAATAACATCTTTCACCTCTCTGAACACCACATCTCGACTATACACAACCTTCCTTGTTACTGGGTTCCAAAGCTTATAACCCTTTAAACCATCTTTATACCCAATAA
>APFE031694484.1:0-13299 GCA_000404065.3 Pinus taeda
ATGGAAGATTCCTTGAAAATTCATGGAGTTATTATTGGGAAACTCTTGAATCAAAATGGAAGGTATTACATAATTGGATCTCAAATTGGTTGCGAGGGATGATGAAGGGTTTGCATTATATTTAAGTGTTGTCTCTCCTCTCTTCTCCATTGAGCTCATCCAAGAAATCAATGTTACCATTCCTTGCAACTTAGGATGACATGAACACCATACCAAGAAATGAACGTAGTTAAATTTTCAACATTTGCAATCAAATTGATAAAAGGGAATCATAACATGGTCGAGCTTAAAATCAGACCATATAAATGCAATTCGATAGCATCCATGCATACAATCATTTATCTCCATGAACTCAAAAGTTGTAAATTCCCTCATTCAAACCACGACGACCAAGAGAGACTCAAACGACAGACTTACTCACTAACTCAGACTCAAACCAACCACATCCAAGTACATAGATGTGCTAATTTGAACATAGATAGAGGAGGACCAAAACACAACAAAATAATAAATAAATAAATAAATGTATATATATATATATATCAATTTCTCCACTTTCTTCTACGGATATATGTATTTCCCACACCGTTTGAAGGTTTCATCCACTCCCAATTTTCATGATTTCCACAATACATCACACCATTATCAGAGTGTGATAGATTGCTATTTTGAATATAAAAAATTTCACCATCATGTTTCTGTTCTAAACGTGCCCATACATATCAGAGTGTAATACATTTCTTTTGTCACATAATATAACAAACACAAACAACCCGAGGCATTGTCAAACTAGAATAACTTGCTTTCTTATCAAAGTTTATAACAAACTACACGTGCCCACTACTGGGCATAAATTCATTTGAATGTTCGATGAACACTAGGCATAGCTTATAACAAACTTGACGTATATGTACTTCTCACACCTTTTGAAGGTTTCATTGACTCCCAATTTTCATGATTTCCATAACATATCATGCCATTATCAGACTGCGATAGATTTCTTTTTTGAATATAACAAATTTCACCATCATGTTTCTATTCTACACGTGCCCATACATACTGGAGTGTTCTTACACCTTTTGAAGGTTTCATTGACTCCCAATTTTCATGATTTCCATAACATATCATGCCATTATCAGACTGTGATAGATTTCTTTTTTGAATATAACAAATTTCACCATCATGTTTCTATTCTACATGCGCCGATACATACTGGAGTGTAATACGCTACTTTTGTCAGATAATATAAGGAACGTGAACTGCCCCGCGCATTGTCAAACTAGAATATGTAGCTTTCTTGCCAGAGTTTATAACAAACTACACATGCCCACTACCGGGCATAAATTCATTTGAAGGTTCAATGAACACTAGCATAAATTATAACAAAAAAGCTACCAAAATCCCCTTTTTTGCAAATTGGGTTGAATGAAAGTTGTAGCTCTTCATGACCTAATTTATCTTTTTCTATTCTCCCTTGAAATAAGGTTATGCCAACCTCCACACCTGATTCCTTTATAAAATAAATTTTGAGTAGTTATTAGTAATGAACTATGAGTAAATATAATTTCCCAAACAAAAGTTTAAACCCTTTAATTTTCTCCATCGCCAAAATTTCACCCCTAAATTTTCTTCACGATTATTATTGGCTATTCAACCCTGCATGAAAAAAAATATTATAAATAACGAAAAAATAATATATAGTAAATTTATAATTTATTTTATTTTTATGTGATTTTTAGCCCATGAAATGAGAGAGGTATCATGGGATTCCTATTTTGATGTTTCTCATCAATTGATACCAATCTCCACTTACCATTAATTTTATTTATTTGGCTTCCATATTTTTCTAAAATTAATTTTAATATTTTTAAAATTAAAATGAAAGGAAATTCCAAAATAGATATGACTATTATTATGCTAATAGACAAAGTAGAAATTTCATACTAATAACTTAATTATTATGGTTGTTGTAGACTTTTAACTTCCATGGAATATGTTGGAATATACATAGTAGTAATGTCTCAAATTAATTAATTTCAAAAAAATTCATAACTATACATGTCACATTGGGAATCTGGTATTGGTAATCCATGGTATTACCACATGGTATTGCAAGAAGATCTATTTACTATCTAAGAGTATCCACGGGAAGTGGAAGTCAATCTACATGGCTAAAATTATTGTTATATGTTTTATAACCCTTACATTAAATTTTTTTATAATAATAATAAAGTTATAATTCAATTAACTTTTACGATCTTTTTTAATTTCGACAATGTCACATGTATAATGGGTGTAGAGTTTTAATTGTTATCACACATTGATTTCTATATTCTTTTATCAAACCATTGACTAGATGAGTGCAGTCATTATAATAAAAGAAACAAATCATTTTCTAGTCAAATCTTTGCAACAATCTTTTTAATTAAATTGAAAATGAAAAAGTGTCAAAACCACATTTTAAATAAATCTCAACTATCTATTCACAACTAATATTAAAAATAATCCTAGCATCAATCTATTAGTTTTTGATGATTAAATTAAAATTCTAGAATTCTAATTCCAAGGTATACACTCCTATCAACATAGTGAAATTAAGCAAGCATACATATGTTGTCCCAAATTCAATTATATGTATTTTAAATTTGTAAATTATGTTTCCCCATATTTTTTTTTTAATCACTAAGATCTACATTAATGTGCATAAACATATATTTGTAATATTATTTTTTTAATATTTAATATTTTTATTTTCTCCTTGTTTTGTGTAATCAATGCTAAGTTATATGGAGAAGCTTTTTGTTGAACTGTGATGTTGAGTTCAATTTGAAGAACTTTAATTGATATGTTGAGTCTACCAAATATTTTTCTATTAAAATTATGCAAAACATGAATACATTCTCATTTCTCTCTTTATGAATGGAATTTAAAGATACAATCGAAGTAAAAACATAATACAGATATTAACGTTTCACTAACTTCATTATTCACCAAAACCCCTTATTTAATAAATGTGAAATATGGAAACACTTTCCACGTCATTTGAAAAATGAGAATATTGAGATAAAAATAAAATTTTAAATGGTTAATAACATATTAAAAAATATATATATATAAAAATATATTTAAATATCATACATACTGGAATATAGCTGAGTATAAGACACGCACCGTACATACCGGGATATAGAACACGCTCCCATACATACCGGAGTGTAATAGGTTTCTTTTGTCATATAATATAACGAAGGCGAACAACCTCGGTCATTGTCAAACTGGAACATGCCGCTTTATTGTCAAAGTTTATAATAAACTACACGTGCCCACTACACGTGCCCACTACTGAGCATAAATTCGTTTGAAGATTCGATTAACACTATGCATAAATTATAACAAACTTAACATATAACTCTCCCGAATGCATATATCGTGAACGCACATAGGCCGATTTCAGAGTTTATAACAAATTACACGCGCCCACTACTTGGCATAAATTCAAATAAACTTAACATCGCGAACTGACGGTTTCAGAATTTATAACAAACTACACGCGCCCACTAATTCGCATAATTTCGTTTCAAGGTTCGATGAACGCTGATGGGCATAAACTAGTTTGAATTTTTTTACTCCAACCACCCACTACTCGCATTACGTGTCACACACGCACCAACTACTTACGGTTTAATCCTTTGACTTGTTACAATATAATGGAGAAGAAATGTTGCTATAACGTTCGGTATAAATCTTTTGAATTGTTACAATACTTGTAACGCTTCTCGGGTGCTATAAATCCTTTCACTTGTTACCACTATTTATGTGCATATTAAATTTTGGCACCATTTGTCAATATTAAGTGACAAGCCATAATGAGACCATAGTTATTGTTATGGTTTAATATTTCAAAATTAATTTTTTTTGTTAATAGTGAGACGAGTTTGCAATTTTTTGGAACTATTATGAGTTTGATTGGTGAGAAGATAATGTTTCAAATGAAATTTTAATATTTATGTGATGTTCACATAATGTTTTTGGTAAAAACTATTTTTGGAACTCTCTTATAAGACACCCACCAGACTTTTTAAGGCCATCCAAAAATATTAAATTTGAAAATTATTTTTTCACTCTATAATTGCAGCACATTCTTGAACATTCAGAAAAGCAAAAAGACACACACCTATTAAATTTAGCAAATATTAATTATATTATTGAAAGCTCGAAAAACAAAAAGACAACAGCTATATTTAGAAAGAAGAAAATAATTTACATTCTTGAATATAGATATCAGCTCTAAACCCAATCCATTTCTTGAACTTAAGAAATATTAATTACATTTTCAACACAAAAACTTAGCACCTAAATTTAGAAATGATGATGCTAATTGCATTCTGGAATGCTTCAAAAATAAAATAAAAAATAGTTAAATTTAAAAAAGCAAAAATGATTGTGGAAAAAAAAAACCTTACAAAAGTGATGATAAAATAAAAAAAAAACTGAATTGCTTTCATAAAAGTGCACAGAAAATGCACAAAGTTAACCCATAAATTTAGAAAGTGAATCTCTATATAAGGGGCCCAAACCATGGACGTTATCTCAAACATTATCTATACAACATCTAAATGACGTCTCCAATAACGAGAATGAAATCACATAATTATGAATAAGAAAATAGAAATGAGTGTAATTATAATTAGTAATTTTTTGCTATATAGTAAAATTGTTAAAATAAAATTTAACGATAGTTTGTTTAATAGCAAAAATCCCTATTAAAATTCATATGGATTAGTAATATTATTCTTTAATAAATAAATAGAGTCATATGGATTAAGAGTCTTTCTAATTAATAATAAAAAATAACTCATATATTTTTCTAAATAATCTTAGGTTAGAAAAATTTGAATGCTACATTATACAAATAAATAATTTATCTCAAATTTGTGGATAATCTTTTCCTCTTTAGATATTTTAAGAGTTGCAAAACCTAGACCTTCGAAAAACCCTAGATAATAAATCTTCTTCTGCTTGTTTTGCTACGGTCCAATAGTTGTATTATTACAAAAATGAGGGAAATCATATGGAAGCATCCACTATGTTTCCCAATAATATTTTGATTTTAAAATAAATATATTAATATATGTACCTTTGAAATCACTAATTATAATAAAGTTATTATTAGATATTCCTGTTCATTGCACTATATATTAACTCGAATAATTATTTCTCTTCCCTTTCACCACTATGACCACCACAATATCTAATGCAATATGTGTCCCTTAAGCAAAAGCCATTATGAATGCGAAAAAATTGAGATATCCCATTACCCATATAACCCCTAGTTTAGGGTGATCACTCGTACTCGTAGAGAATTACAAAGCCTACCACAATTTGACCTCTAACCACTATTACCATTAAAGAAAATGACATTGATTACTTTATAATCCTTAACGTACTAAATCTAAAATTCGGTAACTATAGTGCACTATGATCTTTAACACACTGAATTTGAGAAACTATGCCCCCTAGTGTCAACGTAAAGACAATGTAACTCCTCAAAGTCATAGTACACATCAACTTTAATACTTAGCATATTAAATATAACTTATATATAGTTAAAGTGGCTTAACATAGTGAAGATAAAGGTGAATTTAGCTCCTTGAAATTAAATTCCATGAAAAGGGAATATAAAAAATGTTGTATTATGCACATGATATTTTGACCATTAAAATTGACCAAAAGAGCATTTTATGGGATTCAATATATGGTAATGATATTGATGAGTAATAATAATTATCCCATTATATGATATGATAATGGCCTATATTTTTTAGATCACTTGAGGCCTTAATGTTTGTGTGTCAAGCCCATTTCAACTATTATGCTTATGCTTTCACAACATTAATTCCATGTATCTTAGATTTCATAAAACAATATGATTTTTCCCACTTTGTCCCTCCATGCCCTAAAATTAACAAAGTATAGATATGTTTTCCTAAATTTAATTATATGTATGGCAATGTTGATTGGATTCTACAAAAATACCAAAAATGATGTCTTCCAAAAGGTACACATTGTGATTATCATTATTTTTGACCTCTTTCTGAGTAGAAATATGAATTATCCTGGGAGGTAATATGGATAAGTTCCAATTGTTGTTTCACTACATCTAAAAAGACCCGCGGATTCACTAAAGTAGCTGTGTCGAGGATTTTTCTTATATTATTTTTTAGTGTTCAATTTTTTAATGTATGTCTCAATTTTCAATTGCAGAAAGTATTTTTGTCTTACATAAAAATAGAATTAGAGAAGTGGAATATGTCGACTAATAACAGTAGCTCAAAAGAGAAATTACCGCATTCAAGAGAGAAAAAATCAAGAAAGAGATGATAGAAGCAGTGTTATTCTTATTATGGTGAGGAGCTAATGGAGACATATATTGATATCACTACTGTCATAAAAATGGTAAGGGTTACTTCTATAACATCCTTCTCTAAATTTGGAGTAAACATATTGTGCTACTTAATTTTTTAGATTCTATTAAATGATAGAAGTGATTGTAGGAAGTAGAATCATTACCTGACGCAACAACATCCAAAAAACTTCTTCGATGAAATTGCAACACACTAGCCATAGATGTTATATGTAATTTAGTTTTCCTAGCTAAAACGACATGGATCTAGTGAGAAAATTGTAGCTTAAGTTAAGTTATAAAAGATTTAGAAGATTTAATAAAAATGGTGGAATTGTAGCACTGAGAAAATTGGAGAAAATGTTTAACACCTATAGCTCTAGTAGTTGGTTGAAGGTGGCATGGAACGAACCATTGAATTTATTTCTGGAGTGATCTAGATGCTTATGTCTTAAAATCTCAAAGACAATGTCCAAGAGTAGGAGTCATCCATGGATATGATTGTGTGATAAACCCAAATTCTAGAGATTAACTCTTCTTCTCAAGTCTATAGGAATACTACTTGAATCGTTGATGTAATTTCAAATCTATTTGTTGATTTTTAATTGGAGTGAGGTAGGCCATGATGACACTCTACTATTTGTTAGGCTGAACAGTGTCTTCCCAGCCCAACTTGATAGTGAGAAATGTTTGGTGTAATGATTGTCCAACCCCTCATAGAGATGTCTTAAGTTATTTATTGTTTTCAATTTTTCATAAAGCAGCCACCATTCTTGCGGAAATATTTTTCATATTCATTAGAGTACGCTATCTTCAATTAATAGTATGAAGAGATCCAATATGGGATTATGCTTCATATCCAATCCATACGTATTCATACTTAAATGTTTTGGAAGCTTAGATCTACTTTTCAATAAGTACACCAAACAGATTCTTGTGTAATCATCAACATAATTCTTCATACATTTAGTTTTATTAGCATAAGGAAAATGCATAGGACCACACAAATCTGAACATATATGTCCAAATTTTCTCCATGAATAAAGGGGCCTTTCTAGTGAATGTGAACAAGGAGACAAGGAACAATACAGTTCCTAGATTGCTAGTGAATGTGAACAAGGAGAAAGTTATCCCAACTATAATAGGAGACCAATATTCCTCGCATATCTAAGGATGACCAACCAAACCAGGTTGGAAAAGATATTTCGCATACCTAAGAAACCATGGAATCATCATCCCAACCTCAACCCATGGAATCATCATCCCATCATGCTATCACATTGTCTAGCTCTCATATACATCACTATGTATCGACTCCCATGAGCCACTTACCCCACGGGATCATCAAGTCCTCATCTTCGATCATAGTGAGATCAAGATGAAGAACGTTCAACCAATTCTCATGATGATTTTATATCTTAACTGTGTTGTCCTTTTGTCTCAACTGCTCTCATCCAAATGGTCTCAATCCTCAAATTATGATGAACACTTGGTGAATCTCTCCCATTGCCAACTATAAATCATCCTCTCCAAATATTTCTCATCCCTTTTCCTTGTCTAATAAATTGGCCCCATCCACCCTTGGAGTGAATACATATTGGAAAACCTCCACATCAATCTACGCTATCTAAACCTCCACGACCACCACCTCCTCTTCCTCCGTGCTCTCCTCCTCGAACAGCTCGTCCACCTCCACCTCCTACACCTCCTAGTCCTCCTCGCCCTACTCCTCCTCTGCCTCCACCACCTCCCCCACCTCCTCTTCCTTGACCTCAACCTCCACCTCCTCCAACACCTTCACCTTCACCTCCTCCTCCTCGTCCTTCTTCTCCACCACCACCTCCACCCCCTCCACCTCCACCTCCACCACCTAAGCCTCTGCCTTCAACTCCTCCTCTACGTCCTCCTCGACCACCTTCACCTCTACCTTCACCTCATCTTGTTCCTTCTCTACCACCACCTCCCCCACCTCCACAGCTGCTTCCTCCACAACCACCAGCAACTCCAACTTCGCCTCCTCCTCCTCCTCCTCCTCCTCCTCCTCATCCTCCTCCATCAACATATCCATTTCCACCACCTACAACTCCACCTCCACCTCCACCTTCGCCTCCTCTTCCTCCTCCTCTACCATCACCACTTCCTCCTCCTCCTCCTCCTCCACCACCTCCTCCACCTCCATCTCCACCTCCTCCAACTCCACCACATCCACCTACTCCACCTCCACCTACTACACCTCCTTCTCCTCCTCCTCTTCTCCCACCTCGCCCACCTCCTCTTCCCTGACCTCGACCTCCATCACCTCCAACACCTTCGCCTCCGACCCCTCCTCCTCCTCCACCTCCTCTTCCTCCTCCTCCTCTTCCTCCACTACCACCTCCTCCACCTCCACATCCTCTTCCTCCTCCTCCTTTTAACCTGCATACACGTACACCTCCTCATCGACAACCTTCTCCTCCTCCTCCTCCACCACCACCTCCAACTCCACCCCCTACCACCACCTCCATCTCCACCCCCTACACCTCCACCCCCTACCACCACCTCCATCTCCACCCCCTACACCACCACCTCCACCACCTAAGCCTTTGCCTCTAACTCTTCCTCTTAGTCAACCTCCTCTAACACCTCCACCTCTACCTTCGACTCCTCCTCCTCCTTCTCCTCAACCTCCACCACTGCCTCCTCCACAACCACCTCCACCTCCACCTCCTACACCGACTCCATCTCCGCCTCCTCCTCCATCTCTACTTCTACCTCATCCTCCTCCACCTCAACCTTCATATTGTCCTCATCCTCCACCTCCTCCTCCTCCTCAACATCCTCCTTCACATCCACCTCCATCTCCTCCTCCTCCACCTCCACCTCCACCTCCACCTCCTTAGAAAACTTGAAAATAAAATAAAATTGGATATCATTTCATTCTCTTTATCAATATATACATGATAATATAACAAATAATATGGATATAAAATTACAATATAAATAATTAATTATAAAAACACAATTTAATTAATAAAAGTTTATAAAATTTATATAAATAATATCAAAGGATGTTGAAGTAAATCACCAAAAACTCAATGCTTATTTTTAATGTCCAGAACTATTTAAAATCAATAGGCTAATTATATAAAATCTCCACTTCGACCTCCACCTTCTTAGAAAACTTGAAAATAAAATAAAATTGGTTATCATTTCATTCTCTTTATCAATATATACATGATAATATAACAAATAATATGCATAGAAAATTACAATATAGATAATTAATTATAAAAGCACAATTTAATTAATAAAATTTTATAAAATTGATATAAATAATATCAAACGATGTTGAAGTAAATTAAAAAAAACTCAATGTTAAAATCAATAAGTTAACTATATAAAATATTTAAAAAGTAAAATAAAATAAAGACAATTTGCATAGACACAAATTCAGGAATGCCCAATATGACTAACATACAAACACAAAACACAACGAAATTTTTGAAAACCTCCACTCGTCATAGGCATAAGTACGACGGAACTTAAGTAAACTACCACTAGCTGAAATCCTTTTCGCTAAAATATTTGAAAACTTCATAAATGGAGTGGATAATAGTCACACTAAATTTACTTCAAAACATAACAATACGTTCTTTTGGCAACGGTAAAATGGTCGTCCGACCCATCTTCGAAAACGTACCCTTATATTTGTATATCTATACTTTTGACACTTGCCCTATGTGTAATTAGAAATAAATGCGAATACAATGTTGAGAAATGTGGACGGAAGATATTGGAAACCGGGTGGAGGGCATCACTGGAGCCATGACTAATCCTTTGAGGGCTTTGGTTTATATTCAAATTGATTAGCTTCACAGAAATGAGTGAAAATTTTCAAACAAATGGAGCCCTGGCTAATCCTTTGAGGGCTTTGGTTTATGTTCAAATTGATTAACTTCACAGAAGCAAGTGAAAAAATTCAAACAAATGATGATCTAGAGAATTTTACGATTATGATCAGTAGGATAATTCTAGCGATATCATATCTAACAAAGGTGTCATAAAATTACTCTGCCTTTTGACGACCAAAAAATTCGAAAGTAACAGATCCAAAAAGTTAATAAATGTGTAGTCGTAACCTAATCCTCAACAACAGAGAAGGAGGCTTGAACCAAGGACCTGAACCCACGTAGAACAATGCACAATGACCTGGCTGAAGATACCTTTAATGTGGCCAATTATGTTCCTACAAGTGATTTTTGTTGCAACCAACAGAAATTTGAAAGTCTACACAGAAATGAAATCTAAATCGAAATATCATAAACTAATTATCAAAATCAAGAAGTACGGGAGCCTGGTTTGAAGAGATTAAACTAATTAACGGAAATGAAATAGAAACAACAAAATTACATTAACAACAAATTACCTAAAATTTAAAAAAGCACAGGAAATAAACAGAGTACCTGAAACGAATTTGGAGCAACAGAAGAGAATAGCCCAACAAGGGTTTGTGTAACAACAACAACAAGAGCACATTGGAAGATAACAATTCTCCCCTTGGCGATTCATGTGCATCAAATCATAAGAAAGGATGAACACAAGGCAGAAATGAATTTATTTACTTCGAGATATACAAAGAATAACATAATCAAGAAATAGCATTGATCTCAATCATTTTGATACAAGAGACGATCTTCTAGAATAGTCAGATTTACAAAGAGATAGATGGTATATCGAAATGAATAACAAAATCAAGAACTAACAAGATCAATAGAAATATACGGAGGGGGAGGAGGATAAGGAGGAGGCGAAGGTATAGGTGGAGTTTGTGGAGGGGGTGGAGGTGAAGGTGGAGGAGGACTTAAAGGAGGAGTGATGCAAAGGCTTAGGTGGTGGAGGTGGAGGTTCAGGAGGTGGAGGTGGAGGTGGAGGAGGAGGTGGTCGAGGTGGAGGAGCAGGAGGTGTACATGGATGTGGAGGAGGAGGAGGAGGAGGAAGAGGATGTGGAGATGGAGGAGGTGGTAGTGGAGGAAGAGGAGGAGGAGGAAGAGGAGGTGGTGGAGGAGGAGGTGGAGGCGTAGGAGGTGGAGGTGTTGGATGTGGTGGAGGTGGAGGAGGTGGTGGAGGAGGAGGTTGTGTTGGTGGAGGAGGAGCAGGAGGTGAAGGTGGTTTTGGAGGTGGAGGTGGAGGAGGAGGTGTACGGGGTGGAGGTGGAGGCAGTGGTGGAGGAGGTGCAAGAGGTGCTCGACGAGGAGTAGGAGGAGGTGTACATGCAGGTTGAGGGGAGGTGGAGGTGGATGAGGTGGTAGTGGAGGAAGAGAAGGTGGTGTTACAGGAGGTGGTGGAGGAGGAGATGGCAGAGGCGAAGGTGTTGGAGGATGTGGAGTTCAAGGTCGAGGAAGAGGTGGTGGGGTCGGTCAAGGAGGAGGATGTGGAGGTGGAGGAAGAGTAGGAGGAGGAGGAGGAGGAGAAGGAGGTGTAGTAGGTGGAGGAGGTGGAGGTGGAGGAGATGGTGGAGGAGGAGGATATAGAGGAGTAGGAGGAGGTGGTCGTGGAGGAGGAGGAGTTTGCGAAGGTAGAGGTGGAGGTGGAGGGGGATTCAGAGGTGGAGGAGGAGGTAGATGCTCACATGGTGGGGGTGGAGGTTGAGGTCGAGGTGGTTAAGGAGGAGGAGGTGAAGGAGGAGGAGGAGGAGGTCAAGGAGGAGGAGGTGGAGGTGGTGGTTGGGGAGGGGGAGGTGGAGAAGGAGAAGGTGGAGGGGTGGTTGAGGACGTGGAGAGGAGGTGTACGTGGATGCAAAGGAGGAGGAGGAGGATTAAGAGGGGTTGGAGGTGGAGGCAGAGGAGGAGGAGAAGGGCAAGACGAGGTGGAGGTGGAGGTTGAGGTGGAGGAGGTGGTATTGGAGGTGGAGAAAGAAGAGGAGGAAGAGGAAGACGAGGTGGTGGATGAGGCGGAGTTAGAGGTGAAGATGGTGGTTGAGGATGTGGAGGAGGTGTACGTGTATGTGTACATGGACGTAGAGGATGAGGAGGAAGAGGAGGTGGTAGTGGAGGTGGAGGAGGAAGAGGAAGAGGAGGTGATGGAGGAGGAGGAGGTAGGGGTGAAGGTATTGGAGGAAGTGGAGGTGGACGTGTTGGAGGTAGAGATAGAGGATGTGGAGATGACAGTGTAGGAGGAGGAGGTGGAGGTGGTGGAAGAGGAGGAGGAGGTGGAGGAGGTGGCAGAGAAGGAGGAGGTGGTGGATGTGGATGAGGAGGTTGAGGAGGAGTAGGAGAAGAAGGTGGAGGAGGTGGAGGTGGAGGTGAAGGTGGTTGAGGTGGAGGTAGAGGAGGATGAGGGGGTAGTGGAGGTGGAGGAGGAGGAGGAGGTGACACAGGGGGAAGATGTAGATGTGGAGGAGGAGGTTGAGGAGGAGTATGAGGAGAAGGTGGAGAAGGTGGTTAAGGTGGATCTAGAGGTGGAGGTGGAGATATGCAAGTTAGTTTATGGTCCATGTCTTCAATTCAAACATTAAATTTTCACTCTCTTCTCCATTGTTGGAAATGAAGGCTAGACTCTCAGGAATCCAAAACATATGTCTTCACATACATAATACCCTACTATTAATTCATAAGTAATTCATTTAGATATGATATCTTGTGCAAGAATTCAAACCATTTTTCCCTTACTCACTTTAACACTTCTAGCTCTCATTTTATTACTTAATGATTTTATGTTAATAGATTTGTTTATCATATAGGAAATTAACTTTAATTACATATTTTGTCATTTAGTCAATGTCATTTCACATTTTGTGTAATTTCAAAAAAATTTGTAGTGATTAACACTATAATTACTATAATAGTTTCACACCAAGGAGTTGAAAAACTTATAGATGGTGACGAACCACCAAATCCTAAAGATGTTGTCTTATTTCA
>APFE031694486.1:12301-38208 GCA_000404065.3 Pinus taeda
AATTCTATATTAGGAATTGGTTGCATAGTTATACCCAGATTTCTAAATCTTGACATCCAGGTTCATGCGCTCAGGTTTATGATATAGATTATGTACACATGGTCTACTCGTACTATAATATGCACATTTTCTACAACATATCTGGTCCTAATATCATTTTATCCTTCGGACTATTCCAGTTTGCAGGTATGGTGCATTTCCTTCCATAAAGTACATCAAAGGGACTCATTTCAAGTGACTCATGATAACCGTTATTGTAGGCGAATTCTACCAAATGTAGATATTCTTCCCATTTCCTAGGTTGTTGTATCACATACCTACGCAACATATCTTCTACCACTTGATTCACTCGCTCGATTTTCCCATCAGTCTGGGGGTGATACACAGTGTTGAAGTGCATCTATGTACCTAACCCAGTGAACAACACTTTTCAAAAAGCAGAGGTAAACTTAGCATCCCTATCAGATATTATGACTTTCGGCATACCATGTAGCCTAAAAATTTCCCTCATGAATATATCAGCTACCTGGGTTGTTTGATAAGTGGATTTGACAGGTATGAAATGAGTTGTCTTTCTCAACTTGTTTACCACAACCATAATTGAGTCATTCTATATTTTAGACCGTGACAATCCCGTTATAAAATCCAAAGTTATAGTATCCCATTTCCATTCTGGGATCGGTAGCAGTTGCAATAATCCAATAGGGTGTTGGTGTTCTGCCTTGACTTGTTGACACTCTAGACATTTAGCTAGGTACTCGGCAATATCTTTCCTCATTCCAGGCGAGTAGTAGGCTTTCGTGACAGATGTCAAAAGTTTTTGATAGCCCGAGTGAGCAACATAGGGGCTTCTATGAAATTCATCTAACATACTTTTCTTCAAAGACATTTGGTTAGATACATAAATACGATTTCTGAATAACAATAAATTTTCAGAGTTAATACTATACTCCCCTTGATTTGCCGAACCTTGTGCAGATTTTACTTGCTGCCATAGATAGTTGTATTCAGGATCCTTTTGGGCTGCCTCTTTTAGTTGATCCGCAAAATTAAGTTCAACTTGACTAAAAGAAATTTCCTAAATGTGGTGCAGCTTTCTACTTAACGCATCTGACACCCTATTCTCTTTTCCTTTCAAATGCTTAATTTCAAAGTCAAATTCACTTAAAAATGCAGTGCATCGAGCTTGGCATGCATTTAAAGTCAGTTGATTGAAAAAACTAGTTAGGTTACTATGGTCTGTTTTGAGCAAAAATCTTTTCCCCAATAAATAGTGCCGCCATTCTTTTAAGGCATGCACTATTGTAGTTAGCTCCAAATCGTAAGAAAAATATTTATGTTCATGTTCCTTGAGTTTACGGGATTCGTAACCGACGACCATGTCATTCTGCATTAAAATGCCACCCACACCTTCTTTGCATGCGTCTGTACAAACTATAAAATCCCCTTCAGGATCTGCAATTTTTAACACCGGAGCTGTTGTGAGAAAATGCTTCAACTTATATAAACTTTCTTGACACTCTTTCGACCATTTGAAAGTTGTTCCCTTCTTTTGTAAGGAAGTAATTAGATAAGCAACCTTGGAGAATCCCCTTATGAACCTTCTGTAATAACCTGCAAGTCTCATGAAAGAGCATACATCGTCACTTTGGCTGGAACAAGCCAATTTATAATGGTTTTTATTTTCTATGGATCGACCGTTATACCCTCATAGGATATAATGTGTCCTAGGTACTTAATCTGATCTTTATAGAAGTCACACTTGTTGAATTTAGCATAAAGCTGATTTTACCTTAAGGTTTGTAGTACTATGCGAAGATGTTCTTTATGCTCATCAATACTTCTGGAGTATATGAGAATGTCATCAATGAATATAAGGACAAATTTATCCAGATAAGAATGGAAAACTCCATTCATCATGCTCATGAAGGTTACTAGGGCATTAGTAAGACCAAATGGCAAGACTACAAACTCACAGTGGCCATCCCGGGTTCTAAAAGTAGTCTTGAAGATATCTTTGTCATTAATCCGAATTTTGTGATATCCATATCTTAATTCAATCTTTGAAAATACCGCTACTCCCTTACCCTGATCGAAGAGGTCATCCATCTGGGGTAAGGGATACTTATTCTTCACGGTCAACTTGTTCAATTGTCTAAAATCTATACACAGTCGCAGAGTACCATCCTTCTTCCTTATGAACAGAACCGGGGCTCCCAAAGGGGATACACTGGGTCGGATATACCCTTTATCCAACAACTCGTGCAGCTGCATTTTTAATTCAGTTAGCTCAGGAACACTCATTCTATAAGGTGCCTTCGATACTGGTGCTGCTCCAGGGACCAGTTCTATGGTAAAGTTGAGGCTTTTCTTGGGTGGTAGTCCAGGAATATCTTTTGGAAACACATCCTTAAATTCTTGTATTACAGGGATTTCCTCTAAGGCTGACACTTTATCTTTGGAGTTTCTAAATCCCACTTGAACTACATAGATTTGACAGCCCTTACGCAAACATCTAGCCAATTGGTGGGTTGTAACAGGTCGCAACTTTACTTCTCTCTCGACTCCCCGAATCTCTATTCTAGCAATATCTTTAGACAAAAAATTAATGGTCTTATCTTTACTGTTTACTAAGGCCCACTGCCTCTCCAGCCAGTCCATGCCTATCAAGAAATCGTAAGAACCTAATGGTAATATATTTAAATCTATGCTAATTTGTTGTTCTGCTAATTTTATTTCACAACCTTATACTTCTGCGTAGGTTTTTCTCTTTGCACCAGTAGCTAATTGATCCAACCAAGGGTTCTTAAATTTTGAAATTTTTAGATGACATTCATCAACTATTCTAGGACTAACATATCTCAAACTAGCACCTGGATATATTAAAACGGAAACAAGATGATCAGATATTTTACCTTCAAATTCCACCATTAAAGGTTGATAATCTACCTAGCGATCTTCCAGTGCTGCATTGATTCGAGGTACGTTTTGTGCTACGTCACCCACAATAGAAGCTTCATGAATATTTGCAACAGGGTTCGCTCTCCCTCTATGAGGGCAGTTCTTGTAGTAATGGGGTTCCTCGCAACCCCAGCACTGCGACGACAGTCGAGGAACCTGACTATTTTCCAATTTACTTGATGCCTCATTTTATCTTATATTGCTCTGGGGTTTGTACTTTTGTTGATTCCGATTAACAGGTCCATTTGGTACTTTACTTCTTGAGAATCTCATTCTCGGGTTCTTCATATTCTTATTACTTGTAAAAATTTTATGTCCCTTCTTACTTGGCCAATTATTCTGCACTTCACCTTTCTGTCTCATTTGCTGGTAGCAGATCCGAGCTTTCCAGACTACTTCATCCATTGTTTTCGGGTTGTCAAATTCCAGTTTCTCTTTCATGAAAGCAGGCATGTTGCTAACAAAGCGTTGGACTTTAGCCTTTTCTTCTCGGATATAAGGGATGTATCTTAATAGTGATGTGGTTTTAGTTATAAATTCATCCATGGTTTGTTGTCCTAATTTCAAGTCGTGAAACTCTTTTCCTTTGTCCTCATAAAATCGCTCAGTCAGATATCTATCCTTAAAATGCTTTTGGAATTGTTCCCAGGGAACTTCTTGCTCACTGATTTCCTTGACTGTTTTAATTTCTTCCCACCATAGGGTGGCCTTGCCTTGCAACTGATAAATTGCTAGCCTTGCTCTCAAATTTTCATCATATTCATATATTTGAAAATATTTGTTCATATTACTAAGCCATGCCTTCACCAATTCCTCCGTTTCACCATTATCGTTTGGTGGCTTGATCTTTTTGAATTCTCCCTGAAGTTTTGTTTTATGTCTTTTTAATCCCTTTTTCCTAGAACCATTATCTGACTCTTCCTCATTACCAGTTTGTCCCCCTTTTGATTCCTGATGTTGTTCTTCCTATCTGTGTGTTTCTGTTCTGTTTTCTTCTCCTTGACTTGGGTCTGGATTCCTCTGATTATGTCTATCTGATAAACTTTTCATAATTTTCTTTTGTTCTAAACGAATTCTTTCATTGTCCGCACACAGGTTCTGCATTTTTGTTCTTAACTACTGGACTGTTTCGAGTAAGGCATCATTGGTGTCAACATTTGTTTCTCCCAATTGAACCCATACTTTTAGGTTACATACGGTGCTCCTATGTGCATCCGAATCATTTTTTTATTTCCAAAGTCATTCAACCCCTCCTCAGTGTAGCAACCTGAGGCTCTGATACAAATTGTAACACCTAAATTCCAACTATATATATATGCAACATTTTTTTTTTTTTTTTTATTAACACTTTAATATATTGTTACCATAATCTAATACATTATTTCTTTTTATTAACATATCAAACCTCGATATAGTTCAGATTACCATTACTTTATTGTTGCAATCATTCCGGTTATTAAACCTAACCTGACAGAATGTACATAATGGTTTATTCGAGTGATTCTTCGTATCTCACATTATTGCGTTGTGTTGACTCTCCATGGCTTATCCAGTCGGCCCATGGTTGGATGACCGACAACTGCCAGAACTCACCCTTATCGCTTGCCATCTATTGCCTGGTGTACAACACAGGAATGATGATGGGTTCGAGGTTGTGTCGAACATCGAGGGTAAACCCTTACGACTTGGTGTTCGCTTGGTTTCTTGGCTCATTTGTTGGGCATGGCTTTGGGGGTTGCGTTCTAGTTTCTACAGTGAGTTTTCTCTACAACTCATTGATTCCCACCTGCTATGCATTGTGAAAGGTTCACTAGGCACTCCTACTTACGAGCAGGTTTGCATTGGAGCTGTATACTGTCATTCAAGTCAGGTAAGACCATATTAACAGTTTGAGTTTGAGTTTGATCTCTATTTTTTGTTTGAATTTGGACTTGCTTCACAGGATACTCAACCCTGCATGGTATTGTTCTAATGTAGGCTCATTTCATACAGGTGTTGCCTCCGCGATGGTGTCTGAAATCTCTATTGCCGAAACGCCTCTGCTACACCTTCACGCCCTCGGGTAAGTAATGAGGGATTTTATTTCGTTTATGGTGTAGGTCTTGTTTTGCATCGTATTTTGGGATTAAGTGGCTGTAAGAAATGTTAACCCTGAGGTTTTGGTGTAGGGTTTGCTCGAGCGGAGGGTGCACGCGACTACCAGACCTTCTCGCGGCCCGGTTCCTACCAGCGCCAAGCCTCCGAGTATGCGGGCTTCCCTTGATTGTTGCCGGTTTTTCTTACCTTGAATGAGGGTTTTGTTAAGAATAGGATTTTTCCCATGTTTGATTCATATTTAAATTATGAGAAGTTTTGTGCACAGGTTCTGTGCACAGGTTCTGTTGTCTAATTGGAGGTGGCTCCCTGAGCTATGCTCTTTTGGATTATCTTGGCATATGGATGTAATTTTCTTGGGTTCCTGCTTGTAATTATTTTAGCATAGACGAAACATTGTTACTAACTGTCTATAATGACCCTTTTAATATGATGATGAATCCGATATACGTTTATACCTAGTCTTTCTGTAAATGAGTTTTCTCTATGTGATTGGTATCTTGGTTCGATATATCATTTGTTTATTTCATCCTCAGAACGTCGTTTCGGGGCATCCTCCTCAAGTTTCCTTTGGAACATATCTGCGGGACTAGAACTGTTTAAGAGTATTATTTCACTTTAAAGGGAAGCCCTGTTTGTCGGGTCTCCTAGTTCTGCATTATAACAATTGTGTTCAATTGTTTATCACATCTAAACAAAGTTATGGTAGTGATTATGTTTGCTTTCATTGTTCCGCACCGGGGTTCCGTTAGACTAAAATACAAATGAATGAAGTCCTGTATATAATCATCTGTCTCTTGCATGGATAAATGGCACTGTCATAGTTACAATTGAAGTCACTAGATAAGCATAATTAGCTGCTGGTCCATATTATTCCTAACTGGGTATAAATTTCAGGTGTTCCTCTTTTCATACCATATACAATAGGAATATTTATCTCAGTTCGTATAGTTTCCTTCTTTTCAGTGAGGCTTGGCTACCTCTTGGTGTACTGTTACATGTTCGAGTTTATTTTCTCTAGAAGAATTCTATATTAGGAATTGATTGCACAATTATACCCATATTTCTAAATCTTGACATACAGGTTAACGTGCTCTCTACACTTGGTTATATTAGGAATTGATTGCAAATTCATACCCATATTTCTAAATCTTGACATACAGGTTAACACGCTCTCTACACTTGGTCTACTCGTACTGTAATATGAACATTTTCTACAACTTGTTACCTGTATATTTAAATTAAATTGCATCTAAATTAGCTTACATCTAAGTTAACTTACTTCCATTTTATATTACTATCTTTCTCAAATATAACACAATTAAAGAAAGAGTACAAATCCAACACCAAAATATCTATTTTCTAATTTCATACTAATTATTTAATCAAGACATAATTAACCAATTTTACTTATTTGCCATGATAAGACTAATTGAAATCAATGAACCTCTCCACCCTTCCTATGAGAACCTAGCAATCACGTCAACTGTTCTCCCCCCAAGCTCCACCCTTCCTATGTTCTCCCCCCAAGCTCCTCTTTTCCCAACCTGGAAATCACGTCAAGTGTTCTCCCCCCAAGCTCCTCTTTTCCCAATAATCAGTTATCTGCATGTAGCAATTTCTACTGCTTGCCCTCAAGACTCCAGGTCCAGCCAACAATCATTCAAGACTCTAGGTCTAGCCAACAATCATTTCTACTTCCTCCAGGGAGGTCTATTCAAGATTCATTTCCACTGAATCCTCCTTCAGCTCAAGGAATTCCTTTCTTTTTATTTTTAGAAGAAAAAGAATCCCCTCCATCCTTCTCCTTCCCTTTATGTAAGAGAAGAGTAGAGGAAAGGTAACTGTTTCTTTAACTAATAACTGATGGGTAAAAGAGAGTTACTGAGGTTCATTAGTAATTCTTTTTTTAGAATTTCCCATAGAATACCACATTTACCATAATTATTTATTTATTTAATAAAAAACTATTATTATCATTAAATCTAGTTATTACTCATTTCTCAAAAGCAAAACCAGAATTCGTTTCCTCATTGTAAAGTAAAAACATAAAAGTAAAAGTAACTTAAAGTTCTTGGGTGTCACACTTTGTGATTAAGATTCTTATTTATTCACTACATCGTGCTTACTTTCATGGACTATAGCATCCGCCCTGGTCGTCTCTATTTATTTTGTATTTGTTTTGTTTGTCAGAGGTCAAGTCACAGTGAGTTATGCATTCATATTATTATTTTGTCAGTGCTGCTTCTTCATTTTCATTGATTTTTATAAACAATTAATTAATGCTTGGAAATTTTGTTTTTATGAAAGATAAATATTTTACACATTATATTGAGTTATAAAATAAATGGAAAAATTGAAAAATCAATACCATTACACATCATATTAAATTATGAAATTAATTTTTTGATAGCAATAATAAAACCCACATCTTTTTCTAAAAAGACATCATACATAAACACCCAAACACCAATGGAAGGAAACTATTAAATTTTAAACCAAAAACAATGAATCATAGGCAAACACCAATGGAAGAAAAGAAGAGTAAACAATCTATTAAATTTTGAACCAAAAACAATGAATCATGCTCATTTTTCATTCTCATTGGGCTTCTCCATGTTGGCCCATACTGCCCAAAAAAGTTGTCAGAGCGCTTTACCGGATATGTTCACGAAATTTTAACGTAAGCCAACGACCAGCTTGGTAATATATTACTATCTTTCTTAAACAATCTATTAGTTTGTATACCTTAGAGAGGCATGTAGTTTAAATAGATTTGATGTTTTAATTTGGAAATTATTAATAGAAATTTTTTTTTATATTTTTTGATAAATTTAATAAGAATTTTTATAAATTTAAATTATGGTTTTAAATTTTTAAATTTAAATTGTTTAGACGTTTTTGATGGTGTTCGAATTCATTTCCACCATTCAATATGATTCAAACACTATCTTATAAAAAAAATTGAAATTATTTATCTACCAATTTAACCATCCAATAATTTTTGACCTTCCAGTAGACAACTAAAAACTACATTTTTAGTTGCCCGTTACCTCGACTGGAACCTGTAGACATTTACTGTAGCTACTCATCGAAAGGGTAATCAACAACGTGCACACGTCTTCCCAATCACCCTTTTATCAATCCTCCCACAATCATGGTGGTTAAAATTTCTATTATATATATATATATATTTTTATTCTAATTTAAATCGGATTTTTAATAATTTAGAACTAATAATTAGTTTTCATTATATAATTTTTTTTTTTATCAATAAAAAACATTTTCGATATAATGGTATTTTTTTTTTCCTTTTATTTTTTAATAAGGATATAAGGATAATTTTTTTCCCAAACATATTTTATTTATTTAGATTTATATATAATATAAAAGGAATCTCATATCATAATAATTATTTGAAACAAGGAACAAATTAAATTATGTAGAAGTTATTCAATATTTGATCCTATCAACTTTTGTATAATTAACAATACAAAGAAAACTATAAAGAATTATATAAATTTGTGAGGGTTAAGCTTGATAAAAGTTACCTATTTTTCCCACTTTTTTTTTGAACCTTTCCAAATCCTATGGTTGTGATCAATTGTCACCTGAGTGAATTCATTTCCAGTGACCTGTAAAGAGACTTTTTTGTTTTGTTAAACACATACATGGCAGAGGCAAAATAGGAAGGATAAACATGAGAATGCATTTCTTATTCACAATGATACTTATTTATAATACATAGGAGTGACCCTTGGACTCCTTTTGGTTGTTCAGCTTCCACACCAACCCTTAGAGGATTAGGTGTCCAACATTGCCCCTCTTAATCCGAAGGGGTATGTATGAGTCCAAGAAGAGAGCTGTAATACAAAATGTGCAAAAAATGCATGGCAGCACTAAGTTGAATGTGCTCTCTGAAATGTTGGTATAAGGGAGATGGTTTAAGAATGACCACCAACACTGGAATGCTTAGTGCAGTTCCCAAAACCCTTCCAATTCTGGCATGAAGCTGAGGTATTCTACCAAAGGAAGTGCTCCTGATGTTTTGAAGAGGGAACCTTCAACCGTGAAAGGGAGGTCTTACCCTGCATAAAAGGGAAAACCTCAACTTGAAAAGGGAGGTCTCACCCGTGACGGTTTAAGGATGACCAACAACTCTGGAATGCTTAATGCAATTCCTGGAACTCTTCCAAAACTGGTAAGAAGTTGAAGTCTTATGCTAGAGGAAGTGTTCCCAATTCTTTGAAGAGGCATCACCAACTGAAGGCATGCTCAGGGGCATATTTGTCTCTGGCTACAACTCTAAATTTGGTATGACAGGTTGTAGCTCAGGCTCGCTTGATGTGGCTTTGAAGCTTGTAGATGAACATCACTTCCCCCCTGTCAGATACAAGGTGAGATGATGGAAAAAACTGAATTGCAAGACTGTTCAATATTCAAGAACAAATCTTGTTGTATGAGCAAAATATCTTCTTGGTTGTTGAAACCCATTGCCAAGAAGCAATCCATCCAAGATGAATCTTTGTTCTTGTAGGAGGTTATTTTTTGAAGCATCTATTTGAAGAATGTCTAGTTTTATGACAATGCTTACATGGATGAAGATCAAAACAATGATATTTCACATGGCCAACTTGGTCACAATGTTGGCATATAACATTCTGTTGTTGCTGTGGAAGAGGAGAAGATTCTGGAACAACTGAAGGTGAACTGTCATGAAGAAATCTGGCACTCTAAAACTGGATGGGTTTTGAGTAATCTGGAATATGAAATGACACGTCCTTGTCATATCCAAGACATGTTCTGTGCTTGTTGTGGATAAACTCTTCCCAAGGTCTGATGATGGGCTTGGGAAGTGCAAAATGAACTTCTGCTTCTGCATGCAATTTTGCTCCTTCATTGGGTACTAGATCAAGATTATTGATTTGCTATTGATGGGAGTTTGTCTCAATGTTACTGATTTGACCACTTGCTAGCTGCTGATGGATGTCATGATGCTTATGCTATTGTAACTCATCTTGCTGAAGCTGAGATTCAAGCTGCAAAAATCAATCTTCTCTTGTGTATGTTGCAAGCAAGTTTGAATGTCAAAAAGAGTTTCCTTGCTAATACTAATTGTGCATTAAGTAGTTGACATAATTAGAGTTCTTAATAACTCTAATAAATTTCTAATTGGAGTCATTTTTAAATTTCAATCGGTCAACTTAATTCATCAACAATAATCTAAAATAAATAAAACTCAGTTCGCAACCTTCAATGTTTCAAACCAACACAGAGAGCAATGCTAAACTCTTACAATAATAATGCAGAGAATACACCTGGTAATTTATCCTAATGGACAAAGATTGAATGGGTTGATCTGGGACTGTTTGAACCCAACTTGGCACTCCAAACAAGTTGCTATAGGAATCAAATCATTCCAACTTGAACCCAACTTCGCACTCCAATCAAGCTACTATGGATTATGGCAACATATGGTAGCAGTAGGACCTCCAATTTAACACAATTGTGCTTATATTAGGTTTCTTGATTCGGCTTTCCCAAGGTGAATAATACTCATCCTCAATGAGAATAGGTTTCAACGACCTTTGGGATTGTTCCCAGCTTGTGTAGATAACCAATTGTCTCTCTAAAATTTGTTTATGTCCTCCTTCACAAATGGATAATGAAATTTTCGTTTACCAACAGAAAAGGGTCTTGGATTTAATATGGATACGAATTCAATGATTCACCTCCCAAACCTCTACCTCTTCTGAAGAACTTGATCTGCAAGAACTTGCGCTGTCTTTTTTCATAGGACTACAAGGGCAAAGGATATTAGCGTTGGAATCAAATGGCGGGAGCTAAAGACTCACAATTACAAATGAGGGTTGTAAGGGCAAAGGATATTAGCATTAGAATCAAATGGTGGGAGCCAGAGACTCACAATTACAAATGAGGGCTACAAGGGCAAAGGATATTAGCGTATAGTGGAATTGGAATCAAATGGCGGGAGCCGCAGACTCACAATTACAAACGTTAACGGAGAGAAACAACACCCCCAACTTCAAGAATTTGCACACCAGAGAATATGCTTCTCACAAGAAGAAGGTGCATTCAATGGCATGGAATTGTATTGGTACCAAGCCTGCTTCTGGTTCTGTTGATCAAAAAGCATGTGTTTGGAACATTGAGCCACATGGTCACAGTAAGACCAAAGATTTGGAGTTGAAGGGGCATGCTGATAGTGTTGATCAATTGTGGTGGGACCCAAAGCATGCCGAGTTGCTTCCTACTGCATCAAGAGATAGGACAATGTGTTTATGGGATGCTCGAAGCGGAAAATGTTCTCAGCAGGTTGAACTTAGTGGGGAGAAAATCAACATCACGTTCAAACCTAATGGGACGCATATTGTTGTGGGAAATCAAGATGATGAATTGACTATAATTGATGTCCGCAAGTTCCTATCGAAAGGTCGTAGCCTGGATCCTAGTCTTTCCATAGACGAGCTCCTGGCAGCATGCGCTGCAGATGTGAATAACGGTAAGGAATACTCCACTAAAAACACGATTTCTAACCAAACTTGAGATGTATATGTAGCCAAAATGTCTGACGTTTCATCAGACCTTGGGAAATCAAAATGGTCAAGCAATATGTTATAACGAAAGCGTTATATGGTATGGTCGAGTATAGGCGTTATAAGGAGCAGGTGCATGAGACAAAGCTACAACAAGAGGAGGCTTAAAAAAATTATTCCCCCTGACAAAAATGATGCCTTCGCCATGGGAGACAAGGCGCCCGATGTTGCCATCACAACTTATCTAGATATTATGCAGGAAGAGGCTCTCAAGAGGGAAAAGGAAGAAACCCTAAGGCTTATTGCGAAGAAGCACCAGGAAGAGACTGAATAGAAGGCGAAGGAGAGAGATGGGGTTAGTTAGGCATCGATGACTCAGCCTGCCTAGAAGTGGAGGAATCGATGGGACCAAGCTTAGGACCAGGAGACTGTTGCCAAGAAGGAGGTGTATACTTCTTCAGGACTGCACGAATACAGATATGACATACATGCTCATGTGTGCTTCTTTCTTGGACCATGCAAGTGCTTAGGGCAACACTATTGAGGGAAGCTTAGGGCAATGCTTTTCACAACCAATGGCAACAATGTTGAAGGCAAGACAACGCATTTCACGAATAATGACAGAGAGAGGAGTTACATAGGCATATAATGCAGCTAAAATTTAGTTGATAAGCTATTCATCAAATGCAATACTGATAGCCCAACTTTTATGCACATAGAAATCACAAAATCAATGGCTTAGAATGGAGCAAGGCAGGAGAACGCTCGCTCTAATACCATGTTAAACACATACATGGCGGAGGCAAAATAGGAAGGATAAACATGATATTACATTTCTTATTCACAATGATACATATTTATAATACATAGGAGTGACCCTTGGTTTCATATTCCAAGTGGTCCCTTGGACTCCTTTTGGTTGTTCAGCTTCCACACCAACCCTTAGAGGATTAGGTGTCCAACATGTTTGACATTAAGATACATGATTTTTTCCCCAGTTCCCTTTCTTTTGAGTTTTTCCTCTTTCTACTACTTTGATTCTTTGATCTTTACTAATTTAAAGCCATTCTATATGTGGGTCACGGTTCTTGACTAATCCACAACATCTCCCTCTCCTTGTTTACCATGTTGTGCTTGGGCATCCATATTTGGATTGTTCTCCTTTGTCTCTTATTCTTTTTCTTCATAAAAGCAAGGGTCATATACCTACCATTCTTTTGGCTTATGGCCCTGCCTCTTTTTCATTTTTTTTGGATATTTTTTTGCTTGTGGCATTTATTCTATGAGTGTCCCTTTTGAAAACAAATTCAACATCTAAGCATTGTGTTCTCATAATCTAAAATTTGGGTCTCCCTTTTGAAAACAAATTCGACATCTAAACATTGTGTTCTCATAATCTAAAACCTGGGTCTACTTAATTTTGGATAGACATTTAGTGATGTCAATCTCTATAAAAATTATGGCAAAAGTAAAAAAAAACTTTTTCCCGTTCTTTCAAAGTCCATCTTTTTGAATTTTACCAAACTATTTACAATATTCTATAGGACCTGAAGGTGCCATAAAGGAAGGGGTAGATTTGGTAATCTCACCCAAACAAACATTATTGTGACCACCATACTATTGGCATCAAAATCTGGGAAGCATGGGGTAATGAAATGCTCAGGTTTGCTCCAAGACCATGACCCATCATTTAGGACTTTCTCCAAATTTTTTTAGTGTATCAAATTGAACTATAAAGAAACCTTTAGAACAAAAGTAGATATCACAGTTGGGTGTCCAACAAGAAAAAACTTATTGGTGTAAGCCTTAGATTATAGGTCAAAAAAATTTGAATTTACCTTTGTGTGTTTAACTTCCATGGCTGGTCCTTGTTTCTTTTGTTCAACAAGGTAAGGTCCTCACATATTTTGGATATGATGAGCGGGAAAAGTAACCTTACATTTCATTGCATCCTTGAAAGAGACAGATCCATTAGGGTTTTTTAAGCTTGTAGCTCGTCTCCCAGCCTCATTTAATATTATGGTAGAAAACTTTAGAATACCATAATTTTTTAGCTGATAAAGATCTTATAGTAATTTCCCCTCATATAACAAACATTGAAAAATTGCTGATATACTCATGTCATTTTGAATTCTTTGCTTCCACTAGATTCAAACCATGTTTTCCACTAGATTCAAACCCTAAATCTAGAAGATAGAAATTTTCATGTTAAAATTTTTAATGAAGATATGGAATTTTTCAATCTATGTGTGTCTTTTGTCTAGATCGGGGTAAAATACAAAAGGCATCCTATTTGGAAGGCGGATCCCCTATATGAGGTAGATCAACTTTAAAGGATTTCTCCTTTGACGAATGTAGATCCTATAGAACGGTGAATACAAGGGATATCTGCACACATAAAATAAGGCTTTCTTTGACCATCCCTGTAGGGCACACTTAGCGTATTCATCCTGTAAATACCACTCTGCCATCGTAAAGAAAATGCAAGTGTTCCATCTGCGATGTTAGCATTCATTGTTCATTCACGGACATTAGCCGCCTCTGGATCTACGAAATAAGAGAAATCGGGCCACATCCCTGGCATGTTGTCCCGCTCCAACTTGTCATTGTAAAACTTCTACTAGTTCAATCCCTGGTTCCATTTCCACATTGATCTGAGTCGTAGATGACTACAACAACACTACGCAAATGTCTCCCCCCTTGAGACTTGCAAGCGTGACTGTGACAACAAACGTTTCTCCATAGGTGTAGTCTGCATCAAACTCCTCTCGTCACTGTGAGGAAACACGATCTCGACTTCTCCTTGCCGTAAACGTCCCTTGTTGCCTGTAAAACTCGTCACTCCATAGAAGAAAACCCTACATCCTGCCATAGACCCCCTTTAGATATTTTAAATATAAGAAATTTTACTTTAATGTTTTCTATATAAGACATTTAAATATTAATCTTAAAAAATCTTAAATAAGATAATATTTATTTATAATAAAATTAAAATTTTATTTATGATGAATATTGAAATAGGTTTTATAAATCTTTGTTTAAATATCACTTTTTAATTTCAAGTATATTCAGGAGTACGAAGGAATTATACATCTCATTAACACTATTAAAAGTTTATTTTTTTTGAATTACTTTCTCTTACATTTAAATGTAACACTGTATATATCTATATAATAAAAATGATTTTACATTTTATTAATATTTATCTATCAAAATACTATAATTTTCTTTTTTTTCCCTTTCCTTTCCCTGATTTTTTTCACTTTAAATTTATTATTAAATATTCAAATAATATATTTAAATGGTTAAATTTATATAAGCTAAACATCTCAAACCAAAACTATATATATATATATAATTAACTCTAAAAAATTTCCTTCCACATAATATATTTAATATTTAATATAATTAAAAGTATTTATATTTTTAACACGTGAATATTTAACATTAAATCACGCTAAAACCATTTGAAACATTTGAACGACCCAACAAACCTAAGAAATAAGATATATAAATGTGCTATTGGGGAGTTGAAAGAACCAAAGGAAGATGCTAACAAAAAATGAGCTTAAATGGTTTAAAGTCCGATGTTGAGTCTTTTTTGTTATATTGTTGTTAGTTGTGTCAATAGGGGTTTTACTCTTTTCAATTCCTTGAAATGTATAGAAATATTTCTATATTTTCGTTCCAAGTTAGAAAAAAACAACTAAAATTTAAAATAATAAAGAAAAACATTATTATTATTAATAAATGAGATTATTATTTAAGTTTATTATAAAATTTCTAATTACATAACTTAGATTTAATAATACTCATATATATCGAAAAAGATAGTTATAATTCAATATAATATGAACATAATTAATAAATAAAAATAAACATATATATATATATTGAGTAAGTTATTTATACAATTTATTGGTTATCAATAAAAAATATTTATAAATATCAATAATGTTCCAACACAAAATTAAATATTCTAAATTGATTATTGAACTTTGACAAAAGCATACATAAAATTGTTAATCAACTAGTTGATATATCAATTTTGATAAAATAAGAATAAAATCATTAAAAACAAATATTTTTTTCTAAATTAACAATACATAAAGAAAGAAGTATCCAAAATTAATCATCACACCTCACAAGAATCCCAATACAGTTTCTCATCAATTTTTAAATATATTAAATTTAATAAAATCAACCATCATGTCATACCAAATAAATTAATCATCACATCTCACATGAATCCAAATAAAATATCTCATCTGCTTTTAAATATATTAAATTTAGTATCATCAACCATCATGTCACACCAAATAAAGTTAATAAGAGGAATACACTCTTTTCTTTTTTAATGAGTTTTGTTTGTAATTTGATTAAATAAATGGGTGTTTTTGTAAGAAGTATCTGTTATACTAATATTTTGAACCTTTTTTAATTAATTAAGATTTGGTATATTTAATGAATATAAATTAATTTTATTATTGTGTTTATGTTAATATAAATAAAATAATTATAGCTATAATATAAATAAAAGATTTATATTATTTGGTGATTTTTAATAAAACCATATAAAGCATCTATAATTATTATGTTTATTTAGGTTAAAGTTATAATATTACAATTAAATAAAAATTAAAGGTGATAAATATTTCACTTTCAATCAAGTTATAAATAAAATATTTAGATTCTATGTTAAATAATTATAATTTTTATATCAAACTTTTATCATAGATACATGTCATCTATTCTATAGGAGGAATATACATATATTGTCAATACCATTAATATCAATTAAATAAATAAATAAATTAAATCTAGATAAACTAAATATATCTTAATAACTAATATTCCTATTTAAAATTGTATTATCCTCTAAAATGGTTGGTTATAAGGTTACCACTCCACCGATATACAATCATAGAAAACAAGTCATTTAAAGTATTTGTTACAGAATCACAGATCAACCAATCTATGAATATAGAAACTGGTCCGTTATTGGTTGGGAGGTTATTAACCAACCAGCATAATTAAATATTTCAAGTTCTCTGTGAAGTAAAAACACTGTTTGGCTCGCAATGGTCGATCGACTTCGCTGCAAATCAACCAATCGATATTGTAACTTCTGTAACAAACTAAAGCCATGTTTTGGCTGCACGTTGCTGACAGACATCACTGCAAATCAACTAATCGAATTTGAAAATTGCATAGTGGAATCATTCTCAAAAGTGATTGAAGAATTGATATTACTCCCACAATGAACCCACCAACCAACAGAATGCAGATAGAAAATTGGGTGGTATTGGTGAACTGTGGTACGTTGATGTCGGTAAGCAGATACCTCCTTTTGCTGAGGTCGTGCTGACGTGAACTTGGATACAGCGTAATGGCGATTGGGTATCCTAATTAACAACGGGAAACCCAGAGAAAAGAAAAGTAAGGAGGTGGCCGGCCTTTGTCTGGTTCCTAACCTACTTACTTACCTACCCCATGAGAGCAGTACAGCTCTGGCTCAGAATTGTTTCTTCACAAGTATTCATCAAGAGTTTCAAGTCGTACGGGGTTTGTAGGGCCTACAATTAATATACAGTTTGTCAATATGTATTAAACGAGTGGGGTTGTATATGTTTATTATGGGATAACTGGTTTGCCAAAATCCAAAAGTAAATATATACAGTTTTGGCTCATTTAATGTACATGGCATATTATTTATTTTTAAAGTTATAAAGAATCGCTAAAAACCTACAGAAAATAAGTAGCATGTCACTGGCAGTAAATGCACTATTCACAATGCATTTAAATAAATACATTATGCAACGATAAATATATACATTATCCAACCATAAATATATACAACTTTACCATGATCCAACAATAAACATATACAACCCTACAATGACCATGACAACCCGGTTATTTGTTGCCTTGCTTTTAAGTCAAAAGTATGTACTGGGGTTGCAGGACCATCCAACAACCCAGCAAAAGCTCCCTCGGGAAAAGGGTTTCTACAGGCGTTGCAGGAGGCAGCCAACAACCCCAGAAAAAGCCCAGTGGAAACGGGTTTCCTACTTTCTATGCTTTGTCAGAAACAAGTACAACGTTGGGTTTTAGGCGTTGACAGTGTGCGGTACTGCACTGAGGACAGCCGACCTAAATATGGCGTGTTTCAGAGCTCTGGATTTTGACAGGCATTGACTCTCTTGTAGCAGAGATTACGAAAACTTGGGACTTTTTGTTATTCCATTGGACCTGTTCCTGTTAGTTGGAAGAGTGGTTGTTGGGTCAATTCTGCATTTGTCTTCTCTGCTGGCAGCACGTCGTGTTCGCTAAGCAGCTTTTTAAGCTTCTTTGGGACGTTAAACGCCATATTTCAAGCGGGCGAGATTTCTTGATTATGAATCCGTTACGGATTTATCGGGCTGTTGATAAAACTATTGTTTATCACCGTTGGTAGGTCTCCCCTTCGATTGGTTGCTGTCAAGTAGGAAAGATACCGAATAAGTTAATTTTGCAATTGCTTTTACAAGAAAGTTGCTGAAATTTCAAAGAAGGATGGTATGGGTTTAAATGTCGTGTACGGTATGGATTTAAAAGTGCAGTGATATTTATGAAAAGTTTCATTAATTTTTATTTTTTTTAAGTATATATAGATAGTAATTAAGCGGCAGATGTTTTTTGAATAATAATGATGAATTAATCGACAAATTTAATAACAATTACGGATGATTATCTCCACTCTAAAATATTGAATAATAATGATGAATCAATTTATATTAATCGACAAATTTAATAACAACTAGTGATGATTATCTCCACTCTAAAATACTTTGAAACTAAAAATCCTTCTACTTATAAAATATCATATGATTCCTCCTGTCAATCAATCTTCCTAAGGTTTAACCTACCTAAAAGCCAATCTCAAACTCTCACTCAGACCTAAAATTCAAATTAATGAAAACCTGGTTCAGGACATCATAAATTTCAAAATAGAATTTGTCAGAGTGAAAGAACTTGGAAGATGTCCACAAAAACCATTAACGTTTGGCCATGACATCGAAAGAAGGCATATGTGGTCAAATCTCAACAGATTTTGATGTGATTGATAATTGACTATGTGCACCCACATAAACGCAATCCTGTTGAATGTGTGTGCCTGTTTGCAGGATTTAATCGAGAAGAGCCCAATTGTCAGTTATTTGATTAAGCTTGTTCGATATCTATTTTCAGCATTGCGATGTCCAATTTTTTTAACATGTTAGAGATTTGTTACATACATGGATGCAGCATGGTGGAGAATGAAATGTGAATGGTTGAAGGTGATTTTTTCCCATGGTTGAATCTGTGGTTATATATATATGGTTATTATATATATATAGAGGTTTGTAGGTATATAATCTATATCTGGCTGAATACCATCATTGGTTTTTATTGTGTGTTTTTAGTCAAGGAGTAGAAATTCTCTGGAGTGATGATTATAAAAAGGACTGGCTGATCTTTCCTTCCTTATTTATTAAAATTTTAATTTTGATACTTTAATTGAATTTGACCAAACATAATTTATTGTTTATTTTTTTTCAATGAAAATGTCATTTTATAGCTAATTATTGGCCGTTGGAAAGTTTGTAACTATCATGGAAAATAAGATGTATATGTAAATAAGAGATGGACAAATGCTAGGGAGTAAATTGAATTAATTTTTATTTTATATAATTTTTTTTTATATGGATAGCGATGGAAAGAAATGATAAGATTTTTGATTTTGAAAATATATTTTTCTATCTATAAATCTATTTTAGTGTCAAGAGAATAGGGATAGATAAATCTATCTTAGTGTCAAGGGAATAGGGATAGATACATTGTAGAGAGGGGATAGATACATTGTAGGGATATTTTTTTGAATGTTAAGTTATATTAGGATATTTTATGTTCTAGAAAATAAAGTTATTGGGATAGATACATCGTAGAAAGGAGAGTGTTTGGATATTTTCTGAATATTAAGTTATATTAGTATATTTTATGTTCTAGAAAATAAAGTCATTGTATTTTTCGTTCATAATGTAATATCATGGTGTTGATTTTTATATTAGAAATGTATTTTGTGTATATGATAAATGGTTGGATCGAAACATTGTAATATATAATTAATTTACATTAAAAATTAATAACAAAAATACATCACCAACTACACATGAAAAACATAACACATGAAAAGCATAACAAAGAGACTATGATTCCATAAGAGACATAGTGAAAAGTCTATGTTTATCTCATCCTAAGTCTATGATTATGTCATCCTATATCATACTAACTGACATAGTGAAAAGTCTATGTTTATGTCATCCTATGTCATACTAACTAATCTAGTGATGGGTTGCCAATGAATTGTATGGGCTTCTTAGGTAGCCACATGGTTAGTTAATTGTAGATATGCAAATATAACCCATGGTTTTTATTTTTGAAAAAGAAATTATCCGTCATTACATTAAAAAAAACTTTGTTAGAATGCATAAAAACTTGGTTAGAATGCCTAATATGTAAATGGATTTTTTTTACATATTTAAAATTATAATTTTATTAATTAAACAAATTGATTTGGACCAAAATTCCCATGGAAAAATAATTAAATAAGATTTTTTTTTTTTTTTTTTTTAAACATTTTCTTTTTTTTTTTCATTCAACTATCTTTAAATATCAAACTTCCACTCGGACCTAAAATTTAAATTAATGAAAACCTGGTTCAGGACATCATAAATTTCAACATAAAATTAGTAAAAAGAATTTGGAAGATGTCCACAAATACCATTAACGTTGTTGTCCAACTTCGCTTGACATTGAAGGAAGGAATATGTGGTCACATCTTAACAGAATTTGATGTAATTCATGGCTGACAATACCCACCTACGCTGTTGAATGTGTCTGCCTGTTTGCAGGGTTTAAGCGAGTCAATCGCAGATTATTCTTTGAGCCCAATTATCAGTTAAATTTGATTGAGATTGTTCCATATCTATATTCAGCATTGCGATGTCTTACGGCCATTTTTTTAACATGTTAGAGATTTGTTACATACACGGATGCAGCATGATGGAGAATGAAATGTTTGAAGGTGATTTTCTCCCCATGGTTGAATTTGGTGGATATATCTATATATATATATATATAAATCAAGTTTTGTGGATTATATAATCTATTGTCTGTTCTGAATAGCAGCCTTGGTTTTAAAAAAGGTCTTTGTCATTATAAAAAGGACTGGCTTGATCTTTTATTACGGCCAATTTTATGATTAATATCAATAAATTTAAAATTATTATAGTTTTAATGAAATTTAATAAAACAATTATTTTATTTTTTTTAATGGTAAAATATTTTTATAGTAAATTATTGTCAATGGGAAAGTTTATAATTGGTCCTAGAAAGTAAGACATTGAATTTATTGTTTAATTTTTGTATTGTCGAATTTTTCTTATTTCAACTTAAGATGAATGAGGATTTGTTGACTTTTTATTTTTATTTTTTTAATTGACAGTCTAAATTGATTTTTAAGGGAATATGCTCACCATATGCTCAGTCTTAATGCTTATCAATGATTGTACTGTGTTACATAGTTTGATGGGTGGCATTGACTTTCAATAAATTTAAAAATTAGATTCATGCTAGGTGGCTCCCTGCCCACCAATTTCTTAGGGATTTGAGATTATTCCAATTCTAATAAGTTCATATTCTAATTAGAAGAGGAAATTAATATATAAGCAAATTTTATTTAGCAAAATGGTCTATTTTACTATAAGATGTGCAATTTTTTTTTCCAAATTAAATTAGATTCATGTCACATGGCTCCCCACCCACCAATTTCCCATGAATTTGGGATTATTTCAATTTTAATGAGTTCATATTCTAATTAAATAGGGAAATTAATATATAAGCAAAATTTATTTAACAAAATGACCCATTTTACAATAAGATGTGTAATTCCTTTTTTTTTTCTCAAGTTAAAGTTGATTCATAACCTTTTTATACATGGTTAATAGGTAAATGTGTACATTTGCAAGACATTCTTAGTGTTGAAATAGTTTTTTTGTTATATTTATAAAGTCTTCCACTATATCAACCACATTAATATTTTTAATCTGGTTGTAATAGTAGTAATGACGCTTACAGTGAATTATTGGCCATTGGAAATTTTATTATTGTCATGAAAAGTAAAACATATTTGTGTGATAAATTTAGATAAGGTGTCCAAAAAAATATTATATAGAAAATTGAATTATCTTTTTTTATAAAATTTTATTTTCTTGATTTTTCTTTTTTAATTATATGAATATTGATAGGAATGGAAATCAATGAGATATATTATATATATATATTATATATATAATTATATATATATATATATATATATCATATATATAAATGAATATTGATAGGACATGGAAATCATTTGATATATATATATTATATATATATATATGGATATATATATTTGTAGACAGGGAGGTGTTTGGAATCATTTTCTATGGATGTTGAATTATATTAGATATTTTAAGTTTTTGAAAATAAAGTTTTTGTATTTTTTCATTTATCATGTAATATTACGGTTTTGATTTTCATATTAGAAATGTATATTGTGTATTTGATGGATGGTTGAGTCCCAATCAATGTAATATGTAATTAATATACATTGAAAATTAATAAATAAAAATATATCACCAACTACACATGAAAAAAAGGAAATAACATGACGGACTATGATTCCATAAGGGAGAAAAGCAAAGGGGCTTAGGGGGCTAAAAGGAAGCCAAATTATAATATTTTAATTCATAGTCTAAAGTTTTTGTTTATATCATCCTATGTCATACAAATTAATCTTGTGATTGGTTGCAAGCTAGTTATATGGGCTTCTTAGGAAGCCACATGGTTAGTTGTGGGAATGCAAATATAACCCATGGTTTTTTATTTTTGGAGGAGAAATTATTCATCATTGTGTGGGAAACTTGGTCAGAATGCCAAGCTACCATGCCATGGTTGTAATGGAATTATGGACAAGGAATATTTGTGAGGAATTGTGCTTATGAGGAAAATTAATCACAAATGAGAGTGCATTGGGTTTCTAGCAGTGATCTTTGCCAGCCAATGTGTGGTGTACTTAATAGAAGAGGTGGGATAACGTAAAGGAATATATTGCAAAAAAGGAGATCATCCCCTTCTTTAGGTTGTCTAGGTTGAAGAGGAAAGAGAGAGAGTGAAATCAGATTGTGTGGAGAGTGGACATATATAATAGCTCGAGAATTGGGATAGGCATGTGAGTACTAGAGCTAGCTATAGGTATCTATCCTTTTGAACTCATAGCCTCAACTTACGGGTGGCCAATTTTAGAATGATTCAGTGCAACATTGCCTATGGTTGGATGTAACATACAACATATGCTTCCATTTGGTGTCTTATTTTCAAAAGACAAGTGTTATGGTATATTATTTTTATAATGATTTTTGTTTTGGTTTACTAGTTTGCTCATGGATTGCATAACATGTTTGGATTTTTGTATCCACGGGGTTGCAAACCAATGACCTTCACACAAGGAGTTCCTTAACATAACACCTTGTCACTTACTATTCTAAATATCATGGGTTTTGTCTTTATAGTGTGTTAATGCTATGTAAATTATAAATTAAAATGCTATTATGTTGTGTGAATAATATGTAGTACTAATTGTGAATGTTCTATTGAAAATTGCATAATGTTTTGATGATAATTACATAAGCATACTTTTCATGTTGTATGCATTAATTTATTTAAAGCACAACAAATAAGAATATGACATTATAGAATGAAAATTAAGTTGGTTGAAGGAAATTTTAAGTAGCCCAACATTCCACCAGTGCATAAGGGTGGCTAGATATGCTACACATCTTTGTTGAGTGGGTTATAAAACTTCAAGGAAAAAATGTGAAATTGTGCTAACACTTTCATCCCTCACTAGTTAAATCAGTAAGGGATGCCATAGTAGAAGTTCATGACTTATTAACCCTAAATATTTCCATATTCAACCTCATAAATTAACCAAAGCATTCATAACCTAAAGTAGACATTGAGTTAACAAATTTTTAGTTGAAGACCTCAAACACCTCAACCCATACATGGGGAAGATGGTGATAATTATCATAGTATATACAGCTATCAACTTTTTCTTCCAAGGAAAATGTGATTTATTATTTATTAATTGATAAGCTCTATGAAGAAAAAAACTAGAAGAAAAGTTATAATCTCTTAAGGGTCTACAAAATATATCAAGCCTACCAGTTTGTGCAATATACAATTAGGAGGAGGACCATCCATTTCATCAAAAACATTTTCTACAAGACTATTAAGATAGCTTGACATGATCATTCCATTATGAAATCCATCTAAGCATATCTTCATACCAAATAGAAATAAATAGTTCAAAATACCATTATCTAAAAAATAAAAAGATTTTAGAGTTCCTATCATCATAAAGGAAATATGTTAGACATCTTGTCCAATACAACTACTACTTGTATTAATTATGCTTCATTAACTTTGGGAAGAGCTTTAAGTGTGAGAACTTAGTGATTAAAATATTAAAAGATCATTAAGGTCCACGCTATTTTAAGTGGCTTTGCATTCTTGGTGCCTCTAAGGCTAAAGACTTAGGATTTAGTATAAGGAAATCTGAACAAGAAGAAAGGATTGGATATTGGTGGAGAGACTTATTGTCTATCACTAGAAACCAAAACCCTACATGCAGCAACTTTGGAACAATCAAATTTTTGATAATTATAGAAACCAATAGAAAGGAAATAGCCATCGTTTGACAGAGCTATTGATAAATGAATCAATACCTTGACTCATAATATTGAATGTTGTGCTAAAGAAGGTGGACATTCCACCCTTCAGTGCATAATAAAATTAGTCTCGAAAAGGCCAATTAATGAAGAGGGAATTGATATGAACATTAATTACTCTCCAACAAATAGAGGAAGATTCACAAGGAGTGAATAGATCCAATACATGAATTTTATCTTGATCATCCTTTCCTACTTTGTTGATGTCTATCTGAACATTCACCTCAATAACCACCCTATATCTGAGATAAAGCACTGGCAACTGAGACCTAGTAACACCCTTTTTTTTGGTTGGCTTGACCAATAGGGATTTGAACCTTGAATCTCATGGTTTACATAGTACTTCATAACATGACAATAATCAAATGAGTTTCCCCTTGTGGGATGAAAACCATTGACAAGAGAGTGAAGAGGATATATTTTCTAAGTGCAGTTGAGATTGTGTAACTATTGATATCTTTAGCAAAACTCCCTTCTACTCATAAACCATTTCAAATACAAAATATGTGGTTTGAACCCATAAATCTATGTTTAACAACCATCACCTATGCTCTCCCCTTCAATATTTACACCGACATCCTCATGCATCTCCCATGGACTAAGTTTTACAAAATATCCCTTAGTTAAAGGATTCTTCTAGGAACTTTCCACCCCACTTGAACTAGGTTGAGTGTTCCAAGTTTTTTGTTACCAAATTTGCCTCAACTTTTCCCATGATTTCTTAGGGAATTCATGGAATAAATGTCCACGAGCCTTGCAAAAATAACAGCAAAACGAGAAATATTCATAATCCACCACTTGAGACTAGGCATGTGCACCCAACTCAAGAACAATCTCTTCTAGAAGACCTCTTGGTAAAGTTGTCTAGATTACGATACAAGGAATCTCATCTTGTACTATGGTTTCATCATCCAACCAATGGAAGGAATCAACATTATCACCTACAAATTTCATAATTTTTGGATCTCAACAATGAAGTGGAAAAATTTAATCAAGAGCTAGAATCATCATCCACTCATTCACAACACAACTTGAATTGAAGGAAGTAATCCATGGAAATAAAACCAAACTTGAAGAACTGAGAGAGCAAGGCCCTCCATTGTAGACCATATCATTATCTACAATTACAAGAGGAAAAGTGAGAATCATCTTATAGTGTAGTAATCCTGACTATGCATATGCTTGCATCCACCTAAGAAAAGCTAATCTAGGTCACTATATTTGCGAGATATCATTTTGGGTTGTAAAAATAACTTTGGAATGCCTTTTCCTCCACATCCTTTACTCTTCGTGCAAGCAATTCTCCTTAGTGGTGGAATCTTTAATGAGCCAATGAGTGACATACACCTCTTCTTGCCACTTAAAACCCTAGATCCTCCCTTTTTGTCTTCGTTTCCCTCATACTCTCCACATTATTAGTTACATCCTTCTTTAA
>APFE031694486.1:44120-64785 GCA_000404065.3 Pinus taeda
TGGATACTAATGTTACTTGGTCAACAGGTCACCTTCATCAGCGTTGGAGGATAAGACTCCACAAGAAGTATGGACTGGTAAGAAACCCTCTCTTTCACATCTGAGGGTATTTGGATGTGATGCATATGTACATGTTCCAAAGGAGAAACGAACCAAGTTGGATAGTAAATTTGAAAAGTGCATCTTGATTGGGTATAAGGATGGTTTAAAGGGTTATAAGCTTTGGAACCCAGTTAACAAGGAAGGTTGTGTACAGTCGAGATTTGGTGTTCAAAGAGGTGAAAGATGTTATTAAACATGAAGTCCAACCAAAGGAACCTGTGAAGATAGAGTTTGAACTAAAGGAGGAAGAATCAGACTCTGTAGCAGATGAGGAATCAGAAGATGAAGAGCCACAAACTCCCGCTGTGAGAAGATCAACTCGAGAAAGAAGGCAGCCAGAAAGGTATAGTCCATCTGCTTTCTGTTCAAACTTTGCTTTGTCTGTTACTGATGATGATCCCAGAACTATGAAAGAAGCAGTGGATTCAGAGGATGGAAAACTCTGGAAAGAGGCCATGGTTGATGAAATGGCATCTTTGCACAAAAATGAGGCTTGGGATCTGGTGAGTTGCCGGCTGGAAGGAAACCCATTGGCAGCAAATGGGTGTTCAAGAAGAAGACAAATGCAGAAGGGAAGGTGGAGAAATACAAAGCTCGGTTGGTAGCAAAAGGTTATTCCCAGGTGTCGGGGATTGATTTTGGTGATATTTTTTCTCCTGTTGCCAAGGTAACTTCTATTAGATTACTTTTATCTGTTGCTGCTGCTTTTGATTTTGAGGTAGAACAGATGGATGTGAAGACAACATTTCTTCATGGGGATTTGGAAGAGGAAATCTACATGAAGCAACCTGAAGGCTTTGCGGTGAAGGGTAAGAAAGAACTGGTATGCAAGTTAAATAAGTCTATGTATGGGTTAAAACAGTCACCAAGGATGTGGTATCAGAAATTTGATACATTTATACGGGGACTTGGCTTCACCAGAAGCAAAGCAGATCATTGTGTGTATTTTAAATTAATTGGTGACCGTGTTATTTATCTGGTCTTGTATTTGGATGATATGTTGCTGGTGGAAATGACAAAGAAATTATCCAAGATTTGAAGACCCAATTGTCCTCCAAATTCGACATGAAAGATCTCGGTGCTGCAAACTATATTTTGGGCATGGAAATTAAAAGAGATCAGGCAAAGAGGAAGCTCTGGTTAAACCAGAGGAAGTATGTTGAGACAATACTGCTGAGGTTTAATATGCAGGATAGTAAACCGGTGAAGGTTCCTATTCATGTAGGTGTGAGGTTATATGTTGAACAGTGTCCCAAGACACAAGAAGAGGAAGAGGACATGTCCCGTGTTCCATATGCAAGTGCAGTTGGTAGCCTGATGTATGCAATGGTTTGTACTAGACGAGACATTGCACATGCAGTGGGAGTATTGAGCAGGTTTATGTCAAAACCAGGAAAGGATCATTGGACAACAGTGAAGCTGGTTTTCAGGTATTTGCGTGGCACTAGTGATTATGGTTTGTGCTACCAAGGAAGACCAGGATTGGACAAAATGTTGGATATTCGTGGCTTTGTTGATGCAGACTAGGTAGGAGATCTGGATCAGAGAAGATCTACAAGTGTGTATGTGTTTAACCTATTTGGAGGTGCAGTCAGTTGGATGAGTAAGAAACAATCTGTAGTGGCGCTATCAACTACAGAGGTAGAATACATGACAACCACTCATGCAAGCAAGGAAGCAATTTGGTTGAAGAGATTGTGTTCAAGTATGGGGTTAGTACAGGAATCTATAAGGATATACTGTGACAGACAAAGCACATTAATGTTTAGTATCATTTTATGAGGGATATGATAGAAGACAAAAAGGTGTTGCTGGTAAAGGTGGACACTTTAAAGAATATTGCAGATGCATTGACAAAATCTGTGAGCTATGAGAAGTTCTCTTGTTGTAGAGAGACAATGGGCATTTCAGGGTTAGAAAAATGACTAAGCTCTCTTGTGGTGCCCTGTGGAAAGAAAACAACAAGTGGGAGAATGTTGGGTTGTGTTATATTCTTTGCACGACTAGCCCACGTAGTTAACCAAGGGTTAAAGGGGGAGGGTCACATGGGGTTTGAGGTGTACCCATAACCCCACTTTATGGGGTCTGGGGCAGCACCCCGGAAAATTTTGGTTTTGGACCCTATGTTAGGTTGGGCGGACCCACCTATGGTTTTGTGCATGATTTTCGCACATGTTTTTGGACGCGATGGTTTTCGGTCCATGGTATTGGATGCAATGGTTTTCGATCCATGGTATTGGATGCTTCAGCATGTATAAATATATATTATAACATTGAAAGGAACATAATGAAAAATCAAACTGGTAGTCCCAGTTTTGGGATCCAAGGGAAAATCTCTGTGTATATGTGTTTTATGTGTTCTGCTCTTGCACTGTTTATTTTCTATGTTTTAGAATTCATATGCAGGTAATTTTTGTACAAGGTTAAAACCTCTACATGAAATTGGCACAACCAGTACATGCGACATTTAACTTTGTCACTCAACGATCGATATGCATTTCATGCCAATAGACAATGAATCTGATGACCACAACCCTCTAAAATGCACTATCATGATTAAATCTAAGTCATTTACATGGAATTTTCTCACATTTAAACTTTTTCCATTTATATTTTATATGGCATTCAATCACAAATTTTGAACCTTAGTTGTTTACATAAGTCTTCGTCCTATGTGGCCATTAACAACAAACCCTCATGAATTATTCCACCTTCAACACCATCAATGATTTTCTCCCTTGCCAATCTCAAGTTGCATTTTCTCTTTCATCTTCGAGCTCAACATACCAAGAATCTATCAACTTTTTTCACTTTTGATTCCTATAGCCCATGATTGTAGCTTGACCATCCTGGTAACTATTGTAAAACACATTATCCATTGAATTACATATGCTTTGCTCTATTGGGTGTCACATGCATTGATCTTGTGGTGGAGATATTCATTGATCTCCTCCAACAACTCCATCTTCCACCTGTTAGAAACAAACCATTCCGTATTTCCACTCATACATATGACTTTAGTGTCAATGCTTGTGTCCAGATCTTGAATTAATGTTTATGGTGCTTCACATCCTACTTTCTCTCTATTCATGAAACCCATGTGCCTAATCCTTAGATCCATTATTTCATGTTGGAGGTCCCAAAATGAAACAACCCCTTGATTACATAATTGATGCCTAGATTCACAACTTTTTCATATAGCATCACACTACAAATACACCATTGGGAATGTGGTTCCCATAGGAAGAATGAGAGCCTATATTTCTAGCAAATTGTTGAGAAATTGCAATAAGAAATTCCAATTTAATTTGTCCTTGAATTAAACCAAGAATTAAAATTGAATTCTATTCTCATAGGAACTTGTAAATAGTTAATTAAGTTTAATTAACTTAATTAACTTAGGAATTTCAAGTTGGAAGTATTTCTGAAGTCATGTATATGTTCTCCGTATTTTATAGGGGTCCAAGATGAGTTAAGTATGAGTTGTAAGTAGATAACTCAGTTTACTGAGTTAAGTTAAATTAAATTAGTTCTAAATTGTTTGAAGAACTAATAGTGAGTTAACATTCAGTTGGTGCACTAATGCATTAACTAGTGCTACTCTAGTTAACTGAAGATTCCTCATCAAAACTCCTGCATGTCGATTTTGAGAAAGACCCAGTTGAGACTAGAGTGCAGGGACAATGTACTATGAGTTGTATGATTTAATGAGTTGTATAGATCATGCATGCAACTAGGAACTGAACCTTGAAGGGATTACATAGTTTTGGATGCATTGGCCTCCCATTAATATGGGCTGATAAGTCATAGGAATTGCGCAAGGAAGTAGGGACTTGGAGAGCAGGAGATTTGGCTAAGTGTTGGCCAAGATTTTTCTTGTGAGTTGGATATTGATTTTACTGAGTGCTGGGATTGTTCTTATGAGAGAAAGAATTGTATTATCATCTTTTATTTCTAATATATGCAAAACATATAGTGGGGTCTTGAGTTGTGGCTTTCCCCACATATTTATTATGTTATGTGTATTTGATTATCTTCCTCTTGTCGTTCATTTTTTCATCGATCTATTGGCTTCCGCTGAATGAAAGTAGAAGTAGATTTTTGTCTTGTGCTTTTGTACATTGCATGGGCTTGTGAATCTACAAGATTTTCTACATGGTATCGGAGCTAAGAACAATATACTAGAGGAGATTTCGAAGTTTTGAGTTCAAGGTTACAGGTGAAATTTGAATTTTCATTTCATACTTTAGGATCGGTAGATGGGGTTCTGTGGTTTTTAGCTCGAGCATGCCTTGGAAGGCAGCTCAAATTTTATAGCCTGGAGGGACAAAATGGAGGTTGTGCTAGAAGATAATGGTTTGAAGGAATTCATTGATCAGGAAGTCCCTATGCCAGCAACATCAGATGCACAAAACTTGTCCGAATGCAAGAAGTGTGTGGAGAAGGCGAGGCAGATAATCCTTGAGGAAGTTTGAGACCACATTGTCTTGAGTCTCCATGGCAAGGAAACTCCACATGCTATGTGGAAAATATTGACGGACTTGTATTAGAACAACAGTGACCAAAGGAAATTGGCACTGAAGGACAAACTTTGAAAAATAAAAATGGAGAAAAGCGAGACTATTTCCAAATACTTGACCAAGTTCACTCAATGTTGTGATGAACATGGAAGTGTTGGAATCACGGTTGTTGAGGAGGATATGGTGAGTCTTTCTCTTCTAGGACTCCAAAAGAGTTGGCATAGTTATCATGACTCTGTCAATGGTCAAGAGAAGTTGCCATATTGGGAACAACTGTGGTTGGATTTGATACATGAGGAGATAAGGAGAAACACCAGGGATGGCTCTTCATCAAACACTAATGATGAAGAGAACTGTGCCTTAGAAATTAAGGGGAAGAAGGGGAAGGGAAAGCTTTCCATTCCAAATCGGATTCTTATCATGGAGGTAAGAAGAAAGACATGATGAAAGTTAAATGCTTTCATTGTCATGAGCTAGGCCATTTTGCTACAAATTGTCCACTCAAGAAGTCCTCAAGAGGAGCGATAGGTGAGGCTTTGGCCTCTCAATTCGAATTGGAATTTCCCTCATTGCATGCATGGAGTTATCAATGATGGGAAGTTAATGGTACTTAGACATTGGAGCTTCATTCCACATGACTGGTGACAAAGAATTATTTAGTGAGCTGGAGGAGAAATATCTTCAGATGCATATCGAGATGGGTGATGATGGGAAGTATAGTGCTACTAGATTGGGCACAATTACTTTTTGGAGGGAGCATGGGGCTCCACTCACCTTGAAGAATGTTATTTATGTGCCTGGGCTGAAGAAGAACTTGGTATCCATTGCCATGCTTGAGGATAGAGGCTATGATGTGATCTTCTCGAAATGAAAGACGTTCCTTCGACACATAACCATGTGTCAAGTAAAGAAGATAGGTATTCAGGTGAAGAATATCTATAAGTTGGATGTAGAGGAGTGTGCTGCTTTGAGCTCATAAGCAGAAAGGGTGTAGAGCTGAGACATTGGCGAGTTGTGGCACAGGCGTTTGGGCCACTTGCATCATGGGGATTTAAAGATATTGCAGCAGATCTCTACATATCTTCCCAAAGGTATGCTTGAGAAATTTGATACATGCAAGGGGTGTACTTTGGGAAAAAAAATCAAGTCTTCCATCCACGACAGAGACAGTCGAGCAGAGGCTATTCTAGAGAGAGTCCATTCAGATGTGTGTGGAGCATTCTCGAAAACATCCATGACCAAACACAAGTATTATGTTATATTTGTTGATGACTATTATCGTAAACGCTGGATATTTTTCATGCAGAAAAAAGGATCAATATTTAAAAAAGTTTTGTGAGTTTAAAGCATTGGTGGAGAAAGAGTCGGAAAAGAAGCTTAAAGCTCTATGGAGTGATAACGATGGTGAGTATGTCTCAAATGAGTTTAAGAACTTATGTGCAGTGGAAGGGATAAAATGGGAGTTGACGACACCCCATAACTCTCATCAAAATGGGGTGGCTGAGAGGAAGAACAAAAGCATAGTAGGGACAACAAGGGAAATGTTGCATGATCAGGGCCTATCACTACACTTGTGGGCTGAGGCATGCAACACAACAATTTATTTTCAGAACCGTTGCCCACATCGGATACTTAAGATGAAGACACCAGAGGAGGCTTATTATGTTAAGAGGCCAGATGTTTGTCACTTCAGGAATTTTGGGTCATCGGTATATTTCCATGTGACCAAAGATGCACATAAGAATCTTGAGCTGACAACAGAGTTGGGGATATTTGTGGGGTACACTAAAACACCTCACAACTATCGGGTGTACATGTCGACAAGTAGGATGACAGTGGTTTGCAGGGATGTCATATTCGATGAGGACAAGGCCATGCGAGTTTCCCTTGAGAGGGAGCTTGAGCTACATGCAGATGAGGAGCCTCAGATTAATGTGGAGTAGTCACATGTAGAGGATCCAGGAGTGGAGACATCAACTCAGGTAGAGTCTTCCAGAGAGGGAAGAAAGTGCACCAAAGAGGCTGACAAATTTTTGGATGATGCACGAGAGAATGTGGGAGCACGCACTTCTCAGCGTAGAAAGAGGAGGTCACTTGAGAGGTACACTAGATACATGGATCTTATGGATGAATGTGTCGTGAAAGAGCCATCTTCCTTTAAAGAACAGTTCAACAACTAGTTTGGGTTGATGCCATGGTGGAGGAGTATGACTCCATAGTTCATAACAGTGTTTGGGATGGGGTCCCGAGATTGGAGGACAAGTGAGTGGTGAGCTCCCGTTGGATTTACAAGGTAAAGCAAGATGTAGAGTGTAGTGTGGAGAAGCGTAAGACTAGATTTGTGGGTTGTGGCTTTTCATAGGTAGAGGGGATTGACTATAATGAGACCTTTTCTCCTATTGCAAGGTACTCATCAACCAGATCTATATTGGCATTATCAGCATAGATGGGTTGGAAGATCCATCATATGGATGTGAAGAAAACCTTCCTTAATGACATGATTGAGGAAGAGGTGTACATAGAGCAACATGAAGGTTTTGAAACATTTGACTGTGGGTCACATGTGTGGCGGCTCAAGAGAGCGTTGTATGGGCTAAAGCAAGCACCCTGTGCTTGGTACACTATGATAGATAGCTACTTCACTAGGTTGGGCTTCACGAAGAGTGAAGAGGATGCAAATCTATACCACATAGTGGTGGAAGGTAAACTGTTGATCATTTTACTTTATGTAGATGATCTCATACTGACAGGTGATGATCAACTGTCAAATATTGGAAGGAGGACCTTGTAAGAGAGTTTCAGATGAAGGACATGGGGCTCATGCATTAATTTCTTGGCATGGAGGTATGGCAGGGAGATGGGGATTTGTTTGTGGCTCAGGGAAAGTATGCCAACGAGATACTCATGAGATTCCACATGGAGAGCAACAAACCCACGGAGACTCCTCTAGCAGGTAACTGGAGGAAGGAGGGTGTTACTTTAGGAGAAGTAGTGGAAGATACTGTTTATAGGAAACTTGCGGGTTCACTCATATGTGCTATGCAGTTAACCAACTTAGTCAAGTGATGGTTAGGCCTACCAAGCTGTATTGGAAGGTGGGAAAGCATGTGTTGAGATGCCTCAGGGGCACTTCTTAGTATGGATTATGGTACAAGTGGACAGAGGGAGTGAAGCTTCAAGGCTTCATCGATGTAGATTGGGTAGGGAGTCCATCTAATAGGAAGAGCACACCAGGAGGGATCTTCAGTATTGGGTCAACAACAGTTTCTTGGTACGACAAGAAACAAAGATCGATTGCACTCACTTAGGCAGAGGCAGAATACATGGCTACAAGTCATGCAACATGTGAGGTCATCTGGATGAGGAAGATCCCGGTTAGATTGTTTGGTCAGCAGGTGGATCCAACTATGATTTATTGCAATAATCAAAGTTGTATCAAAATCAATGTAAACTTTGAAACGGGAACTCTAGCCAAAAAACCCCGAAAAAACATCAAAAATAGTGCTAAAAACGAAAAGTGTGTATACTGGAGCGATGATTCTTTTTTTAGGGTCACTTTTGAACGTGTTTTAAAAATGGTAGTGAAAACGAAATTTTCATGCAAAAAACAGCTTAAAAATGAAAAAGTGATGACACTGGAACGATGAATTTTTTTAGGGTCAATCTTCAACATTTTGAAGAAATGCTAGTAAAACATAATTTTTATGTGCCAAAAAAAGTTGTTTATGAGGAAAAAAACACACTAATGTTTTTGGTAGAATAACATTTTTCTTTCCCAAGTATAAATTCAACATGTTCTCAACCATAAAATGCTAGATACAAAAGGAATTGAAATTTTTTCAACAATAAAATTAAAAGACCATGATATTATGAACAAATTAAATCACTAAATGAATTCAAAATTCATTATTTGTATATTGAATGAAACATTCTCAGAATCGCCTAGCCACCCTCGGGGGGTGAGCGGGCCGCCAGGGTGGCGCGGGTGGTGCTGCGGCGCCCACCCTGCACCACCCCGATGGCCCTCCTGCCCCAGAATTGCCCTGCCACCCCTAGGGAGTGGGCGGGCCGCCAGGGTGGCACGAGGTGGGGCTCCGACGCCCACCCCACACCACCCTGGCAGTCCCCTACCCCTCGGGAGTCACTGGGCAATTCTCGAAATCGCCTAGCCACCCCCGAGGGGCGGGCGGGCCACCAGGGTGGCGGGGGGTGGTGCTACGACGCCCACCTCGCTCCACTACGGCGGCTCGCCCACAGCACAGAGGTGGCTGGGCTATTATTGGAATTGCCCAGCACCCCGGGGGCGGGCGGCCCGCCGAGGTGGCAGCGCCCACCCGCGCCACCTAGACGGCCGCCGCCACCCCCGGGGGTGGCTAGGCGATTCCGCAGCACCCCTGGCCCGCCCGTCTCCCAGGGTCAGAATCGCCAGCCACCCTGGGGGGTGGGCGGGTCGCCGAGGTGGCATGGGGTGGGCGTTGCAAGCCCCACCCCACGCCACCCTGGTGGCCCATTCGCCCCTCGAGGGTGGCTGGCGATTTCGAGAATCACCCAGCCACCCCCGGGGGGCAAGCAGGGAGTCGTGGTGGCGCGGGGTGGGCACCGCAGCACCACCTCACGCCACCCCAGCAGCCCGCCCGCCCATCGGGGTGGTGTGAGGTGGGGCTCCGTAGCCCCACCCCGCGGCTCCGTAGCCCCACCCTGTGCCACCTTGGTGGCCCACCCGAATCACCCAGTCATCCTCGGGGGGCGTGCAGACTGCTGTGGAGGCTCGGGGTGGGCACCGCAGCACCCCCCCGCGCCACTCCAACTGCCTGCCCGCCCCTTAGGGGTGGCTGGGCGATTCCGAGAATTGACTAGCCACCCTAGGGGGCGAGTGGGCCGCCGTGGTGGCGCAGGGTGGGCGCTGCAGCACCACATTAAGAGATTCACAGAAGATGAAAATGAGCAAAAGGAAGCAAAAATTATTGTAGAAGAAGACAATGATGAAACTCTAGAGGACAAAGAGTTTGGATTACGTGACATTGTTGATTAAATTTAAGTTATGCTTGGAAATCAAGCTCATTTTTTGTAACTATTAATTAGTTTATCTTGTAATGTTTTGACTTTGACCATTTTATGAGAAGAATAAGCACTCAATTAAGGTTGTTATGCATTCAATATTTGTATTATGTGATTTTCACATTAATTTTTATGTTAATCGTTATTTTTTGAAAAAAACAGTGATTGTTATTTTTTTTGGCATGAAATTCATAAAAAAAACTATTATTTAACCATTTTTAGTTAAAATTTTCCTATAAAAATTGTGATTTTGACATGTCATCTCTAGCAAAAGATTATAAAAAATTATTAAAACGTGTAGTTTTTTAGTTATATTTATGTTAAAAATGGTTATTTTTATGTCAATTGTTAAAAATATTGTTTTTTAGAAACAATTATTTCATGTGGATTGAAAAATTAATTAACGTTGTATAAATATGTAGAATATCGAAAATTCAAAATATTGACATTTTTCTTTAAATATGCAAAACAATAAAAACCTCACTACAAAAAATTAAAATTAAAATAAAAACAAGAAAATATGAAGAAAAAGACCACCTCAAAAATTATTAAATTTACAAAATAATTATTTACATTTCATACATTAGAAAATAAAAAAAAAAAAAAACAAAACCTTTTAAAAAAAGGGCCTGGTGTAGAATTACCACTTTTTAAAATCAGCATAAAAAACACTACCATTCTAAAACGCAATGTACATAAAAAAATTTATAGTGTCAAAAACTATGCTCTAAAAAAAAGATGTGTTCTGCATCACCCCTTTTCCAAATCGGGTCACTTTTTTGCTATCTCTACAAAACGGGTAACAGTATGAGTTCCCATTTCAAAGTTTACATTGTTCAAACTCTCTAAAAATACAATTTTTCATGACTGCTCCAAACATATCGATATCTAATATCATCATCTCAGAGTTTGTGTATTGAGGCGGATTATGTTGTTAGAGTACATTCCCACAGAGGAGAAAGATATTGACATTTTGACAAAGGCATCGTCAAGATGTAAATTCGAGTTTCAAAGAGATAGGCTCGGGGTAGTTGATAATCCTTTTCTTGTTGAGAGGGAGTGTTGAGAAATGGCAACATGAAATTCCAGTTTAATTTGTCCTTGAATTAAACTGAGAATTAAAATCGAATTCTATTCTCATAACAACTTGTAAATAGTTAATTAAGTTTAGTTAACTCAATTATCTTAGGAATTTCGAGTTGGAAATTAAGTATGAGTTGTAATTAGATAACTCATTTTACTGAGTTAATTTCAGTTAAATTAGTTCCAAAATGTTTAAGGAACTAATAGTGAGTTAACAGTCAATTGGAACTAATGCATTAACTAGTGCTACTCTAGTTAACTGAAGATTCCCTCATTAGAAAATCATGCATGTCAATTATGAGAAAGACCCAGTTAAGACTAGAGTGCAGGGACAATGTACTATCAGTTTTATGATTTACCGAGTTGTATAGATCATGCATGCAATTAGGAACTGAACCTTGAAGGGATTGCACAATTTTGGATGCACTGGCCTCCCATTAATATGGTCTGATCAGCCATAGGAATTTTGCAAGGAAATAGGAACCTGGAGAGTAGGAGAATTGGCTAAGTGTTGACCAAGAGTTTTCTTGTGAGTTGGAGATTCATTTTACTGAGTGTTGGGATTGTTCTTGTGAGAATAAACATTGTATTATCATCTTGGAGTTCTGATATATGCAATACAGATAGTGGGGTTTTGAGTTGTGGCTTTTCCCATATATTTATTGTGTTATGTGTATTTTATTATCTTCCTCTTGCCGATTATTATTTTCATTGATCTATTGGATTCTGCTGAATGAAAGTAGAAGTATATTCTTGTCCTTTGATTTAGTACATTGCATGAGGTTGTGAATCTATAGGATTTTCTACACAAATTCAGTAAGATATTCACTTTATTTCAATAGATCCATGCATCTCCTTGGAGAAATTACACATTTGAATGATTTTGACAAATTTTAAAGGTTTTAACAAATATCATTGCAACTCATAATCAAGTGTCTCTCTCATACTCCAACTCTTTAGGATTATGTGCTACCTTTTATATTCACTAGGATTGGATTCCAATTGTTAGGATCATGAAAGCAAGAGAAGTGGTGGTGTATCACGACATTTTTGCTTAGATCCAATTTATCGCCAGGACAAATTTACCTAGAGTCTTACTGCCTTTAAATAAGATACATTAGAGATGAATACCATGGGAAAACATATGGGTTCTCATAAAAGTGGAGCTTGAAGACCTCCAGTAAATTGATCGAATCAAGTTTACTTGAACCACCCTAACAACATAATTGCTTCAATCATATGATTACTATAAACCCATATGATAGTGGAAGTAGTACCCATTTATCACTTTTAGATCACTCTTTTGGTTTGTTTACAATTTTGGTAAAAGCATATAGTAGAAAAGTATCTGATAAATTGAGAAGAAAACATAATAAAGCATAAACATACTATCATAGAAAGAAAGCCTAAATTTAGCTAATTGAGAAAGCTTATCATTCCTGATTATAATATTGATTCAATACAAAAACTCTCAAGTCCTTAGCATCAAGTTCTCAAGTTACCAGCGTGACTGCCCTGAGTTACAAGTTGGTAACAACTGTAGAGAGGGAAAAGCACCAATGAGGGGGGCAAGTAGCCACCATTGAATCTATGTAGCAGTTAATAATCGGCAAGTTGAACACCATTATGTTGTGGTAGAAACCTCAGGTATGATAAAAAAAGTAAAAGTTAAAATTTTGTTTGATTCTGGTGCTACAAATAGTTTCATTTCACCAGTTGCATTAGAAAAATGTGGGTTGACATCCTATGAGCACGATGACTTTAAACAAGTTGAGATGGCTTCTAAGATAAAACAAGCAGTAGGACCTAGTGTTGACCAATGTCAGGTAAACTTCGGGGTGTGTATGACTAAGTTGAAGGCATACGTCACAAAATTGGGGATGTATGATGTAATTATTGGAATGGATTAGCTAGAAGCTCATCGAGCTTTGGTAGACTGTTTTAAGAAGAAGGTGATTTGTTTAGATGATGAAGGTAGACCAATTGAGATTTTTGGAATCAAGAGAGGTGTCTCTACGATTCATATCCATGATGAAGGTAAAACGTTGTCTCTGACAAGGTTGCAAGCTATATGTGGTTGAGGTTGTAATTGACTAGAAAGGACCCTCCCTAGATCAACATCTAATTTTGTTAGAATTCAAGGATGTTTTTCCTCAGGAATTGCCTGGATTACCTCCTATAAGGGAGATTGATTTCACAATCGACCTAAAACCTGGTGCAAAACCAATATCTAAGACACCCTATAGGATGACAACTCCAGAATTTTGTGAGTTGCGGATGCAGTTGAAAGAGCTCTTAGACTTGGGATTTACCAGACCTAGTATTTCACCCTGGGGTGCACCAGTGGTTTTTGTCAAGAAGAAGGATGATTCCTTACGGCTATGCATAGGTTACAGGGACTTGAATAGAGCCACAATAAATAATAGGTACCCGATACCTCGAATATATGAACTATTTGATCAAATGAAGGGAGAAATGGTTTTCTCAAAGATCGATTTATGATCTGGATACCATCAATTGAGGATTAAGGAAGAGGACATCTCAAAATTTGCATTTCTAACTCGGTTTGGGCATTATGAGTTCGTAGTTGTTCCATTTGGTTTGACCAATGCACCAGTAGTATTCATGAGCCTCATGAATCGTGTGTTCAGGAAGTATTTGGACCAATTTGTGCAAGTCTTTTTGGATGACATTCTTGTGTATTCCAAGAATGAAAAGGAGCATGAAAAGCACCTAAGGGTTGTATTGACTTACTTAAGGGAAAATCAATTATATGGAAAATTTTCAAAATGTTCCTTCTTTAAGAAGAAAGTTCATTACCTTGGGAACATCATTCCAAGAGAAGGGATCTCAGTTGACCCGGAAAAGGTGAAGGCCATAATGGATTGGCCAGTACCGAAAAATGCTCATGAGGTACACAATTTTATGGGGCTAGCAGGGTATTATCGCAGGTTTGTGGAATGGTTTTCAAGGATTGCAAAACCCATCACCACATTACAACGAAAGGGGGTTAGGTATGAATAGGCATATGAATTTGACACTGCATTCACAGAACTAAAGAGGTTACTAAATAGTGCACCAATCCTTCGAGTACCGTACATGGGAAAAGACTTCACTGTCTGCACCGATGCTTCAAAGCAAGGATTGGGTGTAGTATTGATGCAAGAAGGCGGAGTAATAACTTACGCATCTAGAAAATTGAAGAAACATGAAGAGTTGTATGCTACCCATGACTTAGAATTAGTAGCAGTGATGTTAGCTTTGAAACTATGGAGACACTACCTCGTTGGGAGACTATTTGAGTTAAGAACAGATCATCAAAGCCTAAAGAATCTCTTCACTTAAAGGGATCTAAATGCTAGACAAAAGCGATCAAGCGAATTCATGAGTGAGTATGATTTTGAGATCTCATACATCAAAGGAAAGGAGAATGTGGTGGTTGATGCACTAAGCAGGAGACCATGAAATTTCTCCCTAGTAGCCTTAAAGGTAAATTTGAGGGAATGTGTGTTAGAGAAACTCTTTGAAGATAGTTGGTATCTAAAGGTTATCTCAACACTCCAGAGTGGAAAGCAGATAGAACCAAAGTTTGAGGGATATGTCCTTGAACCAGATGCACTGTTGAGATTTCAAGGGAGAATGTACATACCTAAGGAAGGGGGTATAAGAAGGACCATCCTCGAAGAGTTACATAGAGCACTCTATTATGCACATCCTAGAGAAAATAAGATGTACACGAACAATTTGTCACCAAATGTCTTGAATGTCAACGAGTGAAGGTTGATCATCGCCATCCAGCAGGACTCCTACAACCACATGACATCCCTATGTCTAAATGGGAGGAAATTTCCATGGATTTTGTTGTGGGTTTGCCACTCACTTCACAGAGGCACAATGCTATATTGGTTTATAGTTGATAAAATGACCAAAAGTTCCCATTTCATTCCAGTAAGAAACACTTACGATGTTACTGATGTGGCACGAGTGTTATAAGTGAAGTTATTCGACTACATGGGTTACCCACAAAGATCATTTTTGATAGAGACTCTCAATTTACATCTAGGTTTTTGACAAGTTTGCAGTCAACACTAGGGACTCAATTGAACCTAAGCACTGCATATCATCCAAAAACAGATGAGCAGACTGAGAGAGTAAATTAGGTTATGGAAGACATGCTTAGGATGTATGTCATGGATAATCAGACTAAGTGGGAAACGTACTTACCATTGGTAGAGTTTTCCTATAGTAATAGTTACCACAATTCAATTCGGATGCCTTCTTATCAAGCTCTAAATGGAAGGTCATGTAGGATGCCATTGAGTTGGGGAAAGTTGGAGGACCGAGTAATAGTTGGGCTAGAATTAGTTCAAGAAATGGAGGAACAGGTAAAGCAGATTTGACAAAGGTTAAAGGAAGCACAAGATAGATAGAAGAGTTATGATGATTCACATAGGATTGATCACAGTTATGAAGTAGGGGACCAAGTTTTTATTCATATCCAACCCAACAAAAGCACCATTCGGTTTGGGAAGGGGACGAAGTTGTCACCTCGGTTCGTAGGACCTTTTAGGATCAAGGGGAAGATTGGACCAGTTGCTTATCGTCTTGTATTGCCACCCCATTTGAATAAAACTCATGATGTTTTTCATGTATCTATTTTACGACATTATGTTTCTGATGAATCTCACAAACTGGATTGGAGGGAATTGCTTGTCTCGGACATGGGAACCAAAGTGGTCAAACCATTACGCATATTGGACCATAGGGTTTGAAAGCTCAGACATCGCATGGTGGACCAAGTTAAGGTCTAGTGGGATAGGTATAGCCCAGGATCTACTACCTAGGAGGATGCAGAGACTATATGTCGGGACTACCCCTCACTTTTTGAGCATTTGTGATGCCCATTTTTGACTTAGACAACTACCTATGCTAAAGTTCTATTTTACAGTTCCATGCTATTTATGAGCGCTATGTAATATTGATGCATTTAGTTGGACATGTGAAACTACTTATATGAATGACTAGATGGATTTGATATTGATGGTGGAAATGTTTGATGTATGACCTAATGTATGACTTACTTGGTGATGAATTATCTAGTGCATGACTTATCAGAATTATTGTTGTTTCACGTATGGATCAAGTGGATATGATTTATTTAATGAATGACTTAGTGAAATTATGATTTATTTCTTGTATGAACTACAAGATTGACACGTGGGTACTAGACTTAATAACATGATGTTTAAGATCACTTATATATATATATATATATATATATATATATATATATATATATATATATATATATATATATATATATATATATATATATATATATATATAGTGTTGCTATATAAATGCATGAATAAGAGCTAACATGCAGATTGGAAAGAACTATATGATAGCCAAGATCTACTCTTCCATTGGGGAAAGGTCGAGACATCTCATGAGGAAAGGTATAATGTACATTCTTCTATTACATTTTGTATCTACTGGACATGCACTCTTATGACATGGGTAAAATATGAATGACAGGTGACAAGACTACCTGACTGGATTATTCAATGACAAGTATCCAACCAACGCTGTAGTGAGGTCCATAATAGGGCGTTGACCCTAGTTGTGAGGAGGGGTGGAGGTATTTCCCACTGTGTAACCTCCAAACCTGGAATTGTGGGAGGGCAGTGATGGACACGCTCCCCAAGACGTGTGATGACGATTGCCAGTTGCCTGCTAGGGAAGTTAGGTTGATATAGTTGACGCTTCCGCCATATTGGTTTTATCAGTGGTTAGATTGGTATAGCCAATGCCACTATATATAGCAGTAGAGGATGGATAGGGTGGGAACAAAAGTAGGTCAGGAAGGATAGGAGGATATAGATCAGTTGAAGACTCTTGATGGGATGTGATTTCATTGTTTGACTTATCAAATTTTACTACTATAACTCTCTCTCTCTCTATTTTGTTATGCCTTATTGCCAAATTGCTTCGAATTCCTTGTATCTTTTACACTCTAACTTTGGGACGAAGTTTTTTGAAGTAGGAGTGTATGTAATGCCCTACTTAATATTATCATGTAAATTTTACTAAGTGTTTAAATTACCTTAAAATATTGACTTATAATTATCAAGAAATATTGGTACATACCTACATTGGTGAAACTGTAAATTTATTACTAACATAAATTTTGTTATTATTCAATTCCTCCAATTAATTACCAAATTATATGTTCATATCTCATCCCCAAAATGTCCTCTCAAATTCACTTTAGAGAAGACATGGTCCTCTCCAATTAATTACTAAATTATATATTCATATCTCATCCCCAAAATGTCCTCTCAAATTTACATGGGAGAAGACATGATCCTCTCCAATTAATTACCAAATTATATATTCATATCTCATCCCCAAAATGTCCTCTCAAATTTACATGGGAGAAAACATGGTCATCTCCAATTAATTACCAAATTATATATTCATATCTCATCCCCAAAATGTCCTCTCAAATTTACTTGGGAGAAGACATGGTTCTCTCCAATTAATTACCAAATCATATATTCATATCTCATCCCCAAAATGTCCTCTCAAATTTACTTGGGAGAAGACATGGTCCTCTCCAATTAATTACCAAATCATATATTCATATCTCATCCCCAAAATATCCTCTCAAATTTACCTGGGAGAAGATAAGTCAAATGCAAGGATGAGGGGGTAGTTATGACATTAATGATAGGCGGTTGAGGTGGAGAAGAGAAGGGGGCATAAAAGGGGAAGGATGATGGGAGGAGAGGCGATCCTTGGTCTTGCTTTTGTTTTGGTTTGGTGGTGGTTTTGGAGGATTTGTTTTGAGAGGAAGGTGGAGAAGGGAGAATGGAGAGAAGGAGAGTATTGTTTATCTTGGACACACACTACATCTGATTGGACTTGGGCTTGGAGGGCTAGGGAACCTGTGGAGGTTTCCTGGGCTAGGAAATACTTCCTAGTTGGCTGGGAGATAATCCAGTCGGTAGTCAAGAGGAGCATCCCAGTAGGATTAGGAGCTCAGGGGCATCTCAACCAGTCTATCGGAACATGTATTCCTCTGCTTATAGATTACTCATGTGAGTGATTAAAATGAAATGCTTACTATTTAATTGTGGGAAATAAATGTTAATGGTAAATTATCATCGATTAACTGTTTAGTTAAAAATAACTTATTTTCCGTTTTATTTTATTTAAAATTAGAGAAATTTAGTTTTGTTAGAGGACCCTAGGATGGAGCCTCACAAAGAATGAATGAAGAATTCCTCTAAACATCCAAAAACATGGTTAATATATGAATATTCACAATGTTCCATGTGGAATCCCAAAAACAAATCTCATGCAACTCCCTTTATCAACTAATTCAAATATTAGATTAATAAAATATGGTAAAATTTAGCCTAGTCTCGCTAACTACTCCCCTCTCTCAGGGAACCATATCCCTCTAAAATATTTTCCTTGTTCATTTGCAGCTAGTGATACATTTTATTAATAATATTCATAAATTATTATTTCTAGGCTCTCTGGCATTTCATCATGTACAAACATCCATTATTCATTTGTGGATCAAAATCAAGGTATTACATTCCCCTCCTCCTTACTTTGGCATTGTCCTTAGTGCATATCACCATGTAGGTGTACATATATATAATTTAAGCAAAAATTAAAAAATAAGCAAGTATGCCTCTTGAATTCCATCTTCCATCTCCAATTTCATTTCTTTAAGGTTGTTGTTATTCCACTAGACCTTTACCTATGTGATGCCTTTGTTTTAGAGTACTCTGACCTTCCTATCTAACATACACTCTATTTGTGCTTGAAAGTCTCCTTCTAACCGCACCTGAATAAAAGTCCAATTAATGACATGGTTAGTACAATGCACATACTTTTTCAATAAAGACACGTGAGACGAAAGGGAATCTCCTTCTAACTCCACTTGAATCAAAATCCAAATAATGATATGGTTAGTATCTTGTACATTATTTTTCAACAAAGACACATAAAACACACTATGCAAATTTATGGAAGCACATAATAAGAGCATGTATGGAATACATAATCTAGCTATTAGGTTGGTACATGTGCCCAACTTCAAATAAATTTTCATTGACTTTACTTTCATAAATGCATTCTCTCCATTTCAAATTCACTATTTACCTTGATCTTATCAACATAGTTTTAATTTAATAATAAAATAACATTTATAGCTATTTTATGTACCTTGATCTTATAAACATAGTTTTAATTTAATAATAAAATAACATTTATAGCTATTTTATTTAATTTTAAGTTAAATTAAATTAGAAAAAATTAATTTTTAAAAGTGTGTGTTTTTTTTTTTTTCTTCTGTGTAATAAAAAATAAACCATAATGGGGGTGACAGTTCTGATACACACAAGAGACAACTGAGATGGTGTTAATACCTCGAGGGATGAGTGGTTAGATGATCATGTGCAGTAATGGTAGTTGGTGTGGGCAAGACAAGACATCTAGAACCTTCGGCCTATGTTTGTTCATTTTATTTCTGCAAATGTGGTTATGGGAGAGTTAGTGGAAGGTGGTAATATCAAGGAGCATAAACAAATGGTCTAGTCATACATTCTCCCATCTTTGTGTTTGCACCATTACTCTGTTAGCTACAACATTAGGGATATAGGATTGGTTGTGGTGGTGAGTGAGACTAGATGGGTTTGGTACCCTGACATGGGTAGGCTTGAGTAGTTTGTCTTCTATTTGAAATTGTAACTAAATTGTGGTTTCGTGGAGTATGGACCTCGGGAGGGAAGTTCAACTACTCGACAGACTCTTGGGGAGATTTGGTAACCTGTCTTACCCCTTGCTCCATCCCGTGGTTCGGTGTGGGTTCGGCGTGGCCTTTAATTATCTAATCATTATGTTTATTTGATTTATTTCTCTGGCTGGGTTTGTGCGTTCGTTAGGGGTGACCTATGCGGAGCTTGGGTCAAGTGGGTTTCTCTCTGAGGGTCGCTCAACGAGGCTATGGAGCTTGGTGTTGGTGGGTACTCTAGTTTTGGAGGTTTTGGTTATTTCTATAAAAGGTGTTAGAGGTGGTTAAGTGTTCTTGGCACTGTGGGAGCATGTCAGTGGTTGCAACCCACCTCCCTAGATAGGGTAATGATGCGTTGGGGCTAGGGCTTGCTGGTCTATGAAATTATGAGTAGTCGTGGGACAGAGAAGCTGGAGGGGGACCTAGTGGATGCCAAGAATGTGCTCTGTAGAGTCCAACATGATGCATCAGAGAAGTTGGGCTAGGCGAGGAGGCGCCCACATGGGCAAATTACATGCCCAAACTGGCAAAGTAGCAGGCAACGTAGGCGAGGGTATTTCTCATGGTGAGATGGCCCAGGAATTTGTCCCTGCACCTGGGCCAAATGTCGACACACCTTCACTTGAATCTATGACTGGGAAGATTCAACGAATTATGGTAGACCTGGGCGAATTGAGGTAACTACGTCACGACGACTGCAACGAACTGATTGCCTTCTTGAACAATATCCAACACAACCAATGGGTGATTATGGATAGGATGAACTCTACTAGATGCAACTAGTGTTGCATGGTGGAGCAGCTGGACCAACTAGATGGAAGGATCAACCACCTAGAGCATCATGCCCTCGATGGCATTCATCCCCTAGGCCCACCAAAGGCTTAGCAAGACTCAACACCCCTATAAAACTTCTGATGGCGGTTGATTTTTTTTATTCTCAATGTTTTCTGGCATATCTACGTTTATGGGTAGTGTTTGAGATATAGTGTATGGAATTTTTGTTTTTGACTATACATCATATGCCTGGTCAACAAATCCAATGAGAGCGAGGAGAAGAGAGTAAAACAAACATGAGAAATCAAATGTAAAT
>APFE031694487.1:0-11852 GCA_000404065.3 Pinus taeda
GCAACAATTAGAGTATAAAAAATAAATATATCAATTTTCAAAAATTATATTTTGGTATATCATCACATACACATGTTGCTCCTCACAATTTTCATATCATCCCATTGTATGGCAAGTGCCTCTTATTTTAAAGTATATTTTTCTATTTTGTTTAGAGTTTTAACATTAAATATATCAATTTTCAAAAATTATATTTTGGTATATCATCACATACACATGTTGCTCCTCACAATTTTCATATCATCCCAATGTATGGCAAGTGCCTCTTATTTTCAAGTATATTTTTCTATTTTCTTTAGAGTTTTAACATTATTCATAATTGTATAGTTTTGAATTGATAAGCTTATAATAAAGCTGAAATTTAAAAATGATGTCTATTTTGATGTATTTATTTAAGTATTATACTTTATTTGATTAATTAATTTAAGTAGTTTTATTTTAAATTTGTGACAATTTTTTTTTTTAAAATCAACTTTAACATAATATCTTATATACCAACCAGGAATTACATTTAAAATATTATTTAATAAAAATTAACAAATTGAATTTAAAAATTTACAAGATAATTTATATATTTATGTTGTGTTGTAATGTCTTACTTGTATTGTGATGTATATGTTTTTCTATGTATATGATATTTTTAATAAAATTGAAGGTCATTAAAATTTCCTCTTTAATAAAATATTAATTTTAAATTTTTATACCATTATAATATTATAAATTTGTATTTTTTTTTTAAAAATAATTTTTTTTTTTTTTACTTTAATTATATGTACATGTTTAGAAATGATTTATTTTTTATTTTTTAGAAAATATAAATGGAATAATATATGTGATAACTTTCCTTTATTTATTTGTAATTATTTGAAAGGAGTAGAGTATTATAAATGTATATGGGTGTATGAACTTCTCATTTAAAATTTTGATTTCAAGACATTAACATATCATATGTTTAAAATTTTATGTTTTATAAGAATAATTATATTTAATTTTTTTACATTAGAATATTATATATTTTTATTTTAATTATTTTTTAATTTTATTAATTTGTATATGTTAAAATGACAGTTTTATATTTTTGTAAAATATAAATGAATAATATATTCCATAAATATGTGATTTTATTTTTATTTATTTGTATGAATCACTTGAAATAGTAGGATATTTAAATGTATTTGGTTTTTAACTTCATTTTAAAAATTGAATTTCAAAACATTCACATTATTATTAATATGATGTTTTTATTTAAATTTTCACAATTGTAATGTTATAAATTTGTATTTTTATTTTTATTTTAAATTTGTATATGTTTTGTTTATTATAAATGAATAATAGAACTGAAATTTAAAAAATGATAATTTGTTTGATTAATTAATATAAGTAGTTTTATTTTAAACTTGCCCAAAAAAAAATCAACTTTGACATAATATCCTATATGACAACCACAAGTTACATTTAAAATTATTATTTAAAAAAAATTTAATAATGAATTTAAAAATTTACAAAATTTTAAATTTATATATTTATGTTGTGTTGTAATGTGTTACTTGTATTGTGATGTATATGTTTCTATGTATATATGATATTTTTAATAAAATTTAAGCTCATTAATTCATGTTTAATAAAATATAAATTTTACATTTTTTATACCATTATAATATTATAAATTTGTATTTTTATTATTTTTTAAATCTAATTAAAATGCACATGTTTTTATTATTTTTTAATCTAATTAACATGTATATGTTAAAATGATGATTTTTATTTTTTAAAAGTATAAAAGAATAAGATATTTGATAAATTTTTTTATTTTTTATTTTATTTGTAATCAGAGTATATAAATGTATATGGTTTGTAACTTACTCATTTTAAATTTTGATTTCTAAGACATTTACATCATCAATATGATATTTTTACTCAAATTGAAGATGATTAAAATTTTATGCTTGATTTTTTATTTATTTATTTGATTAAATAGAAATATGTTGATTTCATTTTTATTTATTTGTATAAATTACTTGAAATAGTAGGGTATTTAATTTTTCTTGGTTTTTAACTTTTCATTTTAAATTGAATTTCAACATATTCACATTATTATTAGTATGATTATTTTACTTAAATTTGCACAATTGTAATATTATAAATTTGTATTTTTATTATTTTTTAAATTTGTACATGTTTTTTAAATATAAATGAACAATATATTTGACAAATATGTTTAATTTATTTTTATTTCTTTGTATGAATTACTTGAAGTGGTAGACTATTGAATTGTGGTGTATATGTTGTGTTGTATATATGAATTTTTAAAAAATTAAAGGTCATTAACATTTCCCATGTTTAATATTTAAATTTATTATTTATTTTTATATACAATTGCAATATTATAATTTTGTATTTTTATTTTTATTTTTAATTTAATTGACATATGTTAAAATGATGGTTTTTATTTTTTAAAAATACAAATGTATATGGTTTGTAGCTTCTTATTTTAAATTTTGATTTCCAAGACATTTACATTATCAATATGTGATATTTTTAATGATTAAAATTTTATGTTTTATAATATATTATTCTTTAATTTTTTGTGAAGTGGCACTATTATAAATTTATATTTTTATTATGTTTAGTTTTATTTAATTTATATATGTGTTAAAATGACAATTTATATAGTTTAAAAATATAAAAATGAATAATATATTCTACAATTATGTTGATTAACATATGTTAAAATGATGATTTTTATTTTTTAAAAATACAAATGTATATGGTTTGTAGCTTCTCATTTTAAATTTTGATTTAGAAGAGATTTACATTATCAATATGTGATATTTTTAATGATTAAAATTTTATGTTTAATAAAATATTATTTTTTAAATTTTTGTAAAAGTTGCAAAATATAATTTCTATTTTATTATTTTTATGTTTTATAATTTATAATATGTTAATAAATGACATTTTATATATTTTAAAAAGCATAAATGAATAATATGATGTCTATAATTAGTTGAGTTTTAATTTTATTTTATTTGTATGAATCCTGAAAGTAGGTATTTATATGTACTTGTTTTGAACTTCTCAAATTTTAAAAATTGAATTTTAGCACATTTGCATTGAATTGTTTTAGACGTTAAGATTGCGAACAATTGTAATATTATAAATTGCATTTTTATTATTTTTTAAATTTGTATATGTTTTTTTAATATAAATGAATAATATATTTGATAAATATGTTTATTTTATTTTTATTTATTTGTATGAATTACTTGAAATTGTGGACTATTGAAATGTATATAGTTTTTAAATTCTCAATTTAAAATTTGTATTTTAACATACTCACATTTTTTTGTATATCAATCACTCTTTATGTTATAAAGTATGATTTTTAGTTGCAATATTATGTATTATGTAATTTATAATTATTATTTTATAATTAATTAATTTGGTATAGAGTTTTATTGATTTAACATTTTAAAAATATAAATGAATAATATTTTGATTAAATATGTTTATTTTATTTTTATATATTTGTATCAAAAACTGGAAATATTTGAGTATATAAATGTTAGAAACCAAATTTTTATAGTTATTAGTGTTGTGTTATGTAATGTGTTATGCCTTGTTTTTGTATACATGATTATACACATACGGAATTTTGTTTAATATGATGTATTTTAAATTACTTTGAAGTTATGAAAATTTAATGGTTAAAACTAGAAAAATAGTTTTAAAAATATTTGTACAATATGATATTGTTATGAATATGTGTTTTGGTTAAAATTGTATTTTTGTTATAATAAAAGTGGACATTTGAATATCGTTTTGAACTTGACATTTTAAAATTGTACATTTACATCTCTTCATGTAACATCATCTTTATATCGACAATTGAAATATTAAAAATAAATATATCAATTTTCAAAAAATATTCACACTTTTTTTTAAAGATGTTACTTCCAATGACTTTCTAAAATATCATCCCATTGTATGGGAAGTGCCTCTTATTTTCTAGTATATTTTTCTATTTTGTCTAGAATTTTAACATTATTTATATTTGTGTAGTCTTCCAATTCATAAATTTATAATAAAGTTGAAATTTAAAAATCATGTCTATCTTGATGGATTTATTTAAGTGATATACTAATGATTTCTTACATTATATTTTGTTTAATTAATTAATATAAAAGTAGTTTTGTTTAAAATTTGTGATTAAAAAATTAAAAATTTCAACTTTACATTTCAAATTTTAAACTTTGATTTGTCATGTTAGGCTTTTCATATTTATATGGATTTCACTTCATATCTTATATACCAACCACAAGAGATATTTAAAATGTTTGAATTTAAAAATTTACAAGACTAGACATTTATATATTTATGTTGTGTTGTAATGTGTGACATGTATATGAATATTATGATTGTATTCATATAACATTGTGCATAATATGATATTTTTAATAAAATTGAAGGCTATTAAAATTTGAAGTTTGATAAAATATTAATTTTTTAAAAATTGGTCTTAATTGCAATATTTATAAAATTTGTATTTTTATTATTTTTTATTTAATTACTTTGTTATATGTTAACATGGTGATTTTTTTTTGTTCTGTTAAAATATTAATGAATAATATATTGATAAATATGTTTATTTTATTTTTTTTACTTTATTTGTATTAAATTGAATATAGACTATATTGGTGGATGATTTCAACAAATCCTCATATTTGTTTTTGGTTTATATCATTATTTTTATACCAATTGAAGGTTATTAAAATTTGATGTTTAATAAAATATTATTTTTGAAATTTTTGCACAATTGCAATATTATAAATTTGTATTTCTACTATTTTTAATTTAATTAATTTGTATATATTAAAATGATGATTTTTTTTTAAATATAAATGAATAATATTTGATAAATATGTTAATTCATTTTTATTTATTTGTAATTACTTGAAATAGTAAAGTATAATGGTGGATCTATTTACATACAAATCCTCCATGTACATTTTTTAAAATCAACTTAAGGACTCTCACTTAGCTTGTTTGGGCATCATGGATTATTTCTTCTATGGAGGCCCATGCATTTGGTGTAGAGTGGCATCTATCACACAATTGGACTTTTCTAAGGGAGTTGGCTTCTTTAATAGTGCTTGCATGGACAACTTTGGTTGTGGTGTTATCATGAGGTTGGACTAGTTTACACATATCATATTCTCTTGGTTAGTGCCGGTTAGTGGCACTAGTAAATGCTGAAGAGGGGAGATTCTCCCACTTTGGGGGGCCCTACATTTGTAGAGTTGGCTAGCCATTGAGAAGATAAAGGTGGTTGGAGACTCCAAATTGGGGATTGATTAGGTTCTTGGTATTTCCTCTCTGGATATCCCCTCACTCCACCATTGGACTAAGCAAATTTTGGTTCTTCCTCCCTCATTTACCCACATTTAATTCTCTCATATCCAAATCTTTTGCTATTTAGGTGAGAAGTTGGACATGATGATGAAGATGTAGTCGTGCCAAGCTCCCAAAAAAAAATATAAATATAAATGAATAATATATTTGATAAATATGTTTATTTTATTTTTATTTATATTTATTTGAATGAATTACTTGAAATAATAGAGTATATGAATCTATATGGTTTTTAACTTGTCATTTTAAAATTTGATTTCACATTACTTTCTTTATATCAATCACTCTTTATATCACTCTTTATATTTTAAAGTATGATTCTTAGTTTATTGTATTTATTTCATATGATACCCTTCATACCAAACATAAGTGAGTTGATACAAATGCACTTGAGTTGTTCTTTCTCATAACATGTAAACATGGCAAAAATTATCTTGCTAAAATCTATTATTTTCTAATTAAATTAATAATTTTAATTTTAGAGTTTTGGAAATAATAAATTTATAGAAAGTGATATTTAAAAATAATTTTTTAAGTTTTAGAGTTTTAACAATAATAGATTTATAGAAAAAAGGAATTTTGATTTAAGTGATATATAGTTGAGAGATTAGTTAAAAATGAACTTGTAAAGTTATATTTAAAAATTATAATTTTGACATTTAAAATATATTATTTAATAAAAATTGACGTGTTATGTGTGTATATGATTGTAAGCATATAATATTGTGCATAATATGATGTGTTTTAAACAAATGAAAGGTTATTAAATTTTGATGTTTAATAAAATAATATTTTTAAAAAATTTGTACAATTGCAATATAAATTTGTATTCGTATTTTTTTTTTAATTTAATTAATTTGTACAAGTTATATGTTATAAAGTATGAACATAAGTGAATTGATACAATTGTACTTGAGCTATTCCTTCAAAACTATCTTTTTAGATAGAGCCTATTAATTTTTAATTAAATTAATAATTTTACTATTAATTTTAATTTTAGAGTTTTGCAAATAATAAATTTGTAGTAAAAGTGGTATTTAAAAATGATTTTGATTTAAGTGATATATAGTTGAGAGATTAGTTAAAAATGAACTTGTAAAGTTATGTTTAAAATTATAATTTTGACATTTAAAATATATTATTTAATAAAAATTGAAGTGTTATGTGTGTATATGATTGTAAGCATATAATATTGTGCATAATATGATGTGCTTTTAAACAAATTGAAGGTTATTAAATTTTGATGTTTAATAAAATAATGTTTTTCAAAAATTTGTACAATTGGAATATAAATTTGTATTTGTATTATTTATTTTTTTAATTTAATTAATTTGTACAAGTTATATGTTATAAAGTATGAACATAAGTGAATTGATACAACTGTGCTTGAGCTATTCCTTCAAAACTATCTTTTTAGATAGAGCATATTAATTTTTAATTAAATTAATAATTTTGCTATTAATTTTTAATTTTAGAGTTTTGCAAATAATAAATTTGTAGTAAAAGTGGTATTTAAAAATGATTTTGACATCAAGTGTGCTAGTCTTGTTCTGGTGTGACTTGGAATTGATTGCAATGTCACTATAATATCTAGGTGCCTATGTATGCCCCTTTAGCAAGTAGAGGTTAATATGGGGATTTGAACCACCTTCTCATTTAACATTTAATTTTTATAACCTTCCCCAATTGAGTTGCCTATTTGAACCATCCTCTGATATAACATTTCATTTTCACAACCTTCCCCGATTGAGTTGCCCCTTGATGGCTATTGAAAATTTAAACATTTATACAAATAAAATTTAAATTTAGATAGTTATTTATGTTGTGTTGTAATATAATATTTTGTGTCTTGTACTTTTACTTGTTTATATAATTTATCACAAGTTTGTATTTTTATTTTCTATTAGAATATTATAAATATAAACTCGAATTAATTTAATTAATTTATATCTTATTTAGATAAAAATGAATAATGCATATAAGATAATGAAATGCATACAGTTTTGAATTTTACATTTTATAATTTGATTCTTATTACATGATATTTTTTTTATTATATAAAATGTACATGGTTGTTAACTTAACATTTTAAACTATAATTCTAATCATATGATATTTATTTATTACTTTTTTATTTTTTTAAAAAGAACCATTAGCACTTGTATTAAAATATTTGGTTCCATTGCTATAACCATTTATAGGCATAAGTAATTTCAAAGGATTTGGTATTCAAGTTTAACCATAACAAGATTTTCTTTCTTCTGCGGGCTTAAACTACAATTTTACATATTTCAAAGGCTTTGGTATTCAAGTTTAACCATAACAAGGTTTTCCTACTTTGGCAGGCTTTCTTTTCTTGAAAATTATAAAATTTGGGAGGGCCTAGCTTTTATTGAAGGTTCCATATTCCCCTTAGTGTTGCGAGGCATGCCTTCTCCAGTTTTTTCAATAGATGAACACCAACTTCCTTGTCCTTTTGATATTTCCACCATGACCATTAATACTTCAAACAAATTTTCCACTAATTACTTCCAAGACTCTAGGGCATTCTTTGCAGCATGATTGGTGGAGGTGGCCACTTCCAAACTTTCCATACTCAACTTGTGCATCCATAATGGAAGTTGTGGGGTAAAAGAAAAAGATGAGATATTCTCAGATAACCTTTGAATATATAACGTTACTTCATCAAATTTGTGGAGGCCATGCCTCTCTAAAGACATTAATTTTGGATCTACCTAGATCTAGGATCCTACAATAAGAATGTAATTTGGCATAAAATTAAAGATTGGAAGTGGAGAGCAAGGCATTAAAATCCAAATCTATGGAGAGTTGTGGTTAGATCAACAAGAACAAATTCTATATGAAATCCCATTTACAACAAATCAAATAGCCCAACCATCTATATGGTCAATAGTGAATTGAATTCTTTTTTTTTTTTGGCTGGCTCGTGGGCAGGCTTGACCTAGCGAAGCCAAATCCCATTTACAACAAATCAAATAGCCCAACCATCTATATGGTCAATAGTGAATTGAATTCTTTCTTTTTTTTTTGGCTTGACCTAGCTGCCTTTGCTGCCTCTTGTAGCCTCCCTGCTTGGCAGCCCCCTGCGGCCTCCTTGAGCTTGGTCTCGGCCCCTCCCTGATGGTTCTCCTCTCCCTCGGTAGCTTCACATTCTTTTCCCTTCGCTCGAAAGCCTCCTGCTGCTGAGTTTTCTTCCACCATGCCCCTCTCTACAGGGGGAGACTCATCCTTTCAGCATGGAATTGACGAACAAGAAGCAACATTTGCAGCTTTAATAGCAGAAAACATAGCTCCAAAAGCTAGGCCAACTACTAGCAAATTTGTGAAGAAGTTAGCAGACATACCAGAGATTTCTTTACGCCCAACTCTACCTAGGAAAGCCGCTATATATTTCGTTGAACGTGGATTGGTAGGACAATTTACAGGTCTGTGGCCCTCCTCCAAAGCGGTACATAAATGGGTGGAGAGAAACTAGAGTGCAAATATACAAGGGAAAATAGCTATAAGGTTCTGTGGAAAGAGATATTTCACTTTCCTATTCGAAACCAAAGAAGATATGAATCTAATATTCAGAAATGGTCCTTAATTTATGGACTCTAAAGGCTTGTATTTGAATATATGGTCATTGGATTTTGACCCAGAGATGTACATTCCAAGTGTTGTACCGTTATGGGTCACATTGCCACACCTTCCCCTCCATTGTTGGGGCGATGAGTCAGTGAAAGCTATCGGAAATGCGGTTGGCAAGTATATATATAGAGGTGAGCTAAAAGATAACATGCATGCTTGTGCTCGCATTTGCATGGAAGTAGACCTGGGGAAAGGACTATCGGAGGCAATAAAAATCACGGTGGACCAATGGACTCACATCGAGTAGCTGGACTATGATAAAATCTCTTTCAAATGCAAGTTAAGCCATGAATATTGTCATTTTGCAAATAGGTGTAGTAAATTAAAAGAAGTAGAGAATTCTGAGAATGTTGAGAAATAAGAAGATACTTGGGAACAAGTAAAACGAAAGAAGCTCCATAATAAACAAGTTGTTTCGAACCCCTCTCAGCCCCTCGAAACCTTAGCTTCAGCTTATATCCCTCCTATCATCGAGGACCCTCTAATAAACTCGACTTCAAATCCATTTGAAATCTTGGGGGAAGACTTGCCATCCCCTTGTTCCCCTACCCAAGCCAATGCATTAGCCATCATCTCTTCTCCCACCCAGAGCTTAACCTCTCCCCCCACCCACCATTGGTCTGATTCTAACAAGAAACAAAGTCAAAGAAAGCACCCATGTGTGGGATCAGCTGAAAAAAGCAGGAAAGAAATCCAACAAAGAAATAAGAGACGAAGCAACACCAAAGGAAATGGCCATGACACTCAACAACCAATGGATTCCTTCCTTGATAAACAAAAAGGAAGTGGAGAAAATATCAGCAAAAGGAAAATGGTGTAATTCACCACAAATCAAGTAAATAATGATTATGGTCTCTTGGAATAGAAGGAGTCTAGGCTCTTCTCTCAAAACTAACGCAGCACAAGACATAATAAAACAGAAACATCGAGACATTTTTATGATCCAAGAGACCAAAGTCAGCAACCAAGAGGTTCAAAAATTGATTAAGACTCAATTTTTTTTTTAAGGAACAACTATGGACTCCATTGGAGTATCAAGTAGTATCTACACATTGTGGAACAAATGGAAATGGGAATTAGTCAATCAAAAACTCAACAATTATTGAGTTATGACAGATCTAAAAAATAAGAATACGAATGAAAAGTATACCATTATAAACATATACTCTCTAAACCACTACAGAGATAAAGCTATGTGCTGGGAATTAGTAAAATAAGAAGCATAAGAAGGTCCAAGGAGAAATCTAGTTATAGGAGGGGATTTAAATTTGATTTGACATAGAGATGAGAAGTTGGGAGGTAATTACTTCAGTAATCCCTTAAAAGGAGCCCTGAAAGACATCATAGAAGTGCACAAACTTTTTGACATTCCACCAAGCTATGGAAGATTTACCTGGAGTAATAAAAGAACGAGAGCACATAATATAAAGGAAAGACTAGATAGAATTTTGATTCAAGAGAATATAGCAGCAGCCTTCCCAACCATCAAAAGAAAAATAGTGCACGCTTCTGCCTCTCACCATAAGCCTGTGGTGCTGATTTTGGATAGGCTCGAGAACCTCGATCCGATTCCTTTCAAATACAACAAACTCTGGGATGGCAAGGAAGATTTTGGAAGCTAGTAAAAGAAAGCTCGGAAACCTCTATTTTAGGCTCCCCCCATTACGTATGGGAAACTAAATTAAAAATGTTAAGATCAGATCTAAAAGCTTGGGCAAAAGGAAACACTCTCAAGGAAAAAAATAAAAAAATAGAGCTGCAAAAGAAACTTGAAAACTGGAGTAAGGAGAAAGAAAATCTACGAGATATCGAGCAAGAGCATGCTTTTGAAAAATAAATCTTTTTGGATCTTTATAAGCAAAATAGGTAAGAGGAGGAGGAAATTAGGAAAAAGTCAAGATGCTTATGGCTTAAAGTGGGGGATAAAAACACCGCTTTTTTCACAAAAATTTAAAGATAAGAAGAGTTGGCAACCAAATTGATAAAATTCAAGTGGAAGGATAGGAAATAAAGGAAATGGAGAAAATAAAAAGGTAGCTTATAATTATTACAAAAACCTCCTTTCAGCAGGGGATCAACAAGTGGACAGTAAAGAGATCCTTCATCAAATCAACAACAAAATTAATGATAAACAAAATAGAGAGTTGGAAAAAGAGGTCACAGAGGAGGAAATTAGAGAGGCAATTGGGAGCATGCCCTTGGAAAAGGCTCCTGGACTGGATGGGTTCACCATAGCTTTCTACAACAACCATTGGGCTTCAATAAAAAAATATTTAGTAAGGAAGATCAAAAACGCTTTCAAAGAAAATAAAGTGGGAGAAAACACCAAAGCTTCCCATTTGGCTCTCATCTCGAAAGAACCAAATCCGATTTCTTTTGATAGATATGGCCAATCTCTTTATGCAATTCCTCTTACAAAATCATCATAAAAATATTGGCAAATAGACTAAAAATGCTGCTTAGTATCATTTTAGAAAACCAAGGCGGCTTTGTCCCAAAAAGATAGATAAGTGACAATGTAATCTTGGTTTAGGAAGCCATCCATAGCAGCATCCAAAGTAAGGAAAAAGGCATGGTTATAAAGCTGGACATGGCCAATGCTTTCGACAAAGTGAACCTTAATTTCCTTGCTGCCACTCTTCAAAAGTTCGGCATCTATCCCAAGTTCATTGATATTATTATGGCTTGTATTTCCAATCCTTGGATTGCTCCGTTGATCAATGGTAGGCCAAGCAGATATTTTCGAAGCACTAGAGGTTTGAGGCAAGGGTGCCCGCTTTCCCCATTCC
>APFE031694508.1:428-11316 GCA_000404065.3 Pinus taeda
CGATTAGCGCTAAGCGCTAATCGCGCATCGGAAACTGCCTCTGTTTCTTGATCCGGGCTTCCCTGATGCGGTTTTTGCCCCTTGCACCTTTTTTTCTCATTCGGTATAAAACCCAAAATTTGTAAAAATAGTGGTTCCGTGAGCTCTTGACCCTGACAATTAAACTTTTTGTTTCTGGTATCAGCGTCTTTCAGTATCCATTCAACCATGACTATACATGAGAAATCTGTGATAGATGCCTTCGAAGAGTTCTGCGGATCTTTTTCTTCCTTGAGCGGATTAAGTATGCCTTCCGAAATGTACATTAGAGCACTGCTTTCCCTCTTTGCTGTTTTCTGCATAGTGCCCTGTGTAATGCTTCGTCTTTCTTTCCTGCAATTTACATTGAGGTAGAAGTAATGATAAAGGAATAATATCAGGAAAACTTTTAAATGCCGAAGATATACGAGACATGCCACCTTACGTGAGTTATTTTTTCGAAAAACACAACACCCTACTTCATTAACAACTGGCAATAACCCATTTTCGCATTAAAATACATGACCAACTCTTGGCTAAAAGTTTTCTCGATCAATGAGCCAGAACCAACTGTGATGGAGGATTCCCGCATTTTTTCTTTGCGATGTTGCAGATCGCAGTATCGCAATGTCGCAATGTCGCAATATCATCGTGTTGTTTTTTATCGCAGATCGCAATATCGCAACTTTGAGGTGTCGCAGTATTGCGGTATCTCAATATCTCAATATCGCAGATTATTATAATTCTTGTGTAGTTCTTGTGATATTTGCGATGTGCGATATGCGATATCGCATATCGACGATGTTTTAAAGTTTTTCAATGAGAGCGTTTGTCTTCAGTATATGCGATGCGATGAAGTTTTTCGCGTCGCAATATCGCCTTTTATCGTTTTAACTCTTGGGAAGGTGTATCCTATCATCCTTTGCACGATAAGATATCCTTTTGGGAGTAAATTTAATTTTCTTCATTATGAAACTTAGGTTTTCTAGATTTTTCAAGGTATTTTCCTAAGTCCATGATGTTGTAGATTTCATCTAAAAAGAAAATGTAACATTAACTAATCTTTTTGAGGGTCCCCACTTATTTAGTATTAGCAATAATACTTCATAAGGAGGGGGGTTGTTGGTGGCCACAACAACAACACATAGATGATTCGGTTTTGTGCTTGCACTGAGGTGATAAATGGCATTTTATGAACAATGTTGCTCAGTGTTCCTTGAACAGAGTTTATATTGTTATAATCCTTGTGCAATTCAGTACTAGTTTGGAGAATTTATGGCTATTTCATATTTGTACATGTCATTCTCAGAGGTTATTTTTCTTTGAAAAGAGTTGAATATCCATCTACAGATTTATTGTATCCATTTCCATTTGGAATCAATAAACCATTAAAATGTTTTTTCACTGTCTTTGGAAGTAATAAATGCCCTATTGATATTCATTTTTATCTCTAGTATATCAACATTATTTATGGAGGAACAAAAAAAGGGACTGATGTAGTATGGTCAAATGTGTGCCAGCATTTGCTTAATTATAATTTATCATTTATATTCCCAAAATGATACTCTGCAACTTGGTAAAACCCTGAAGTTGGACCAATGAACTAATTAGGCTGGTGAATTGGGGTCTCTGAATTATTTTTGTTGTCTTCGGAAGCAATTAGCAATCTATTTATTTCGATATTTATATCTATTATATGAACATCGTATATAGAAAGACAAAAAAATAGGACTCGTCTAATATGTTCGTGGTAGTTTTCAGTTATAATTTAGTTTTCAGCATGGCACTACTACTGTGTGCAATTCAGTACTAGTTTGGAGAACTGATGGCTTGGGCTTCTTTGATTGGATATGCTATGCCAATAGCAATTTTCCATGTTCTGCAATGATTAAGGCTAGATGTAAGAATTATTAATTAACCCTATTTCATGCCAAGCAAATCTTCCCACAATCATATTTAGGGAGGGCTAACCAAATCCATTTGAGTAGTGAATTTCCTTTAAAGCAGTCAAGGTAGTGATTGTACCATGATTCAAATAGTTGAAAGACATTTATTTATCATAAGATGTGAATGGAAATGCCTCAAAAATCACTGAAATAATACTAGTATTCATGCTCTCATAAAGGTGAATCCAATTTACCTCATTGGCCAAGAAAATAATTGTTCTTCTGGCAACTAAGTTGAGCCATCTTCACCCAAGCTTGTAAGGGCACAGTCTATGGATTCCTATCATAGCTAATTCTAGGTGCCCATGTAGTAGTTGCCTGAATAGTTAAAGAATTCCTCTTCCTCTTTGATCTGCTCCCTATTGATAGTCCATGAAAAAAAGATGTTGATCATTTAATTTCTAAAAGGTGGAAGAAACAAAATACCAAACCCAGGTAGTGGAATTACTTCCTTGCCATTCTCATTTTTTTTCTTGGAGGCGTTTGAGAGATGACATAGTTCCTTTATTGAGACTACTGAATGCAGAAGAGGTAGACTCTTCTTGACATCATTAACAACATGTGCTATCTATTTTATAGACTGTAAGTTATCATAGACATTCTCGTGTCTCCCCTCTACCTCCTGGCCAAAAGGTTTTCTTGCTTCTCATAAAGACATACACATATAACTAGATAAATAGATAGTTCAAACAAAAATTGCCTTTCTATATTTTGTAAAGTTTAAAGCGAGTTTTCCCAGATCTAGCCTTTAGTTTTTACTAGAGATGCATGAAGCATTATATAAAAAAAATGCAATCTTTTGGGAATTCCATTCAAATGTGGAACATTACTATGGAAGCCAGGTTAAGTATTGATTTTATACCTTGCATGCACATTCCATGGATTGTTGTATTAGTGACATAAAAATAGACTAGGTCAGTTATATCATATATGTCAAAGATAGTTTAACTCAAAGAATGAAACTGCCATTTAAGCTATAAACCTGACTAAATGGTCCAAACCTGAAACTGTGACCCTTACTTGCAAATTGTATGTGCTACCAATTAATCCTAGTTAAATGGTTTTAGATTCAATACGAGAGTAATCTTATGGAGGAGCTATTGGGTTTGGAAAGTCACCACAGAACAAAGGCCAATGCATTAATCTCCTAAAACAAGGTGTTAAAGTAGTCTACTGAGATGTACATTTTGCATCAGGATATCCCCTAGACTAATATCTTTTTATGAGGAAGAAAAAACATCGAAAATATTTGGTTAGGTAGGAATACAACTTGTCAATTTGGTCTAGCTTGAGTGATTAAAAGAGAAGGTTGTTAAGCTCTCCACCATTTCATGGATTGGTATAGAGATGAAACAAAGGAGGCTCTCTCTTGAGAATATATGAAATACACCAATCTTATTTATGCATTCATAAGCAACATCTAACAAACACGTTTGGCATCTAGCCCTTAGTTTTTCCTAGAGATGCATGAAGCATTATATAAACACAATGCAATCTTTTGGGAAGTCCATTTAAATGTGGAACATTACTATGGAAGCCAAGTTAAGCATTGATTTTAGACCTTGCATACACATTTCATGGATTGTTGTAGTAGTGACATAAAAATAGACTAGGTCAGTTATATCATATATGTCAAAGATAGATTAACTCAAAGAATGAAACTGCCATTTAAGCTATAAACCTTACTAAATGGTCCAAACCTGAAACTATGACCCTTCCTTGCAAATTGTATGTGCTACCAATTAATCATAGTTAAATGGTTTTAGATTCAATACGAGAGTATTCTTATGGAGGAGCTATTGGATTTGGAAAGTCACCACAGAACAAAGGCCAGTGGGTTAATCTCCTAAAACAAGGTGTTAAAATAGTCTGCTGAGATGTACATTTTTTATTAGGATATCCCCTAGACTGATATCTTTTTATGAGGAAGAAAAAACATGGAAAATGTTTGGTTAGGTAGGAGTACAACTTGTCAATTTGGTCTAGCTTGAGTGATTAAAAGAGAAGGTTGTTAGGCTCTCCACCATTTCATGGATTGATATAGAGATGAAACAAAAGAGGCTCTCTCTTGAGAATATATGAAATACACCAATATTATCTATGCATCCATAAGCAACATCTGACAAACACATTTGGCATCTAGCCTTTAGTTTTTACTAGAGATGCAAGAAGAATTATATAAACACAATGGAATCTTTTTTGAAGTCCATTCAAATGTGGAACATTACTATGGAAGCCAAGTTAAGCATTGATTTTAGACCTTGCATGCACATTTCGTGGATTGTTGTAGTAGTGACATAACAATAGACTAGGTCAGTTATATCATATATGTTAAAGATAGCTTAACTCAAAGAATGAAACTACCATTTAAGCTATAAATCTGACTAAATGGTCCAAACCTGAAACTGTGACCCTTCCTTGCAAATTGTATGTGCTACCAATTAATCATAGTTAAAATGGTTTTAGATTCAATACGAGAGTAATCTTATGGAGGAGCTATTGGGTTTGGAAAGTCACCACAGAACAAAGGCCAATGGGTTAATCTCCTAAAACAAGGTGTTAAAATAGTCTGCTGAGATGTACATTTTGCATCAGGATATCCCCTAGACTGATATCTTTTTATGAGGAAGAAAAAACATGGAAAATGTTTGGTTAGGTAGGAATACAGATTGTCAATTTGGTCTAGCTTGAGTGATTGAAAGAGAAGGTTGTTAGGCTCTCCACAATTTCATGGATTTATATAGAGATGAGACAAAGGAGGCTCTCTCTTGAGAATATATGAAATACACCAATCTTATCTATGCATTCATAAGCAACATCCGACAAACACGTTTGGCATCTAGCCTTTAGTTTTTACTAGAGATGCATGAAGCATTATATAAACACGATGAAATCTTTTGGGAAGTCGATTCAAATGTGGAACATTACTATGGAAGCCAAGTTAAGCATTGATTTTAGACCTTGCATGCACATTTCATGGATTGTTGTAGTAGTGACATAAAAATAGACTAGATCAGTTATATCATATATGTCAAAGATAGATTAACGCAAAGAATGAAACTACCATTTAAGTTATGAACATTACTAAATGGTCCAAACCTGAAACTGTGACCCTTCCTTGCAAATTGTATGTGCTACCAATTAATCATAGTTAAATGGTTTTATATTCAATACGAGAGTAATCTTATGGAGGAGATATTGGGTTTGGAAAGTCACCACTAAATAAAGGCCAGTGGGTTAATCTCCTAAAACAAGGTGTTAAAATAGTCTGCTGAGATGTACATTTTACATTAGGATATCCCCTAGACTGATATCTTTTTATGAGGAAGCAAAAACATGGAAAATGTTTGGTTAGGTAGGAATACAGCTTGTCAATTTGGTCTAGCTTGAGTGATTAAAAGAAAAGGTTGTTAGTCTCTCGACCATTTCATGGATTGATATAGAGATGAGACAAAAGAGGCTCTCTCTTTAGAATATATGAAATACACCAATCGTATCTCTGCATTCATAAGCAACATCTGACAAACACATTTGGCATCTAGCATTTAGTTTTTACTAGATATGCATGAAGAATTATATAAACACAATGCAATCTTTTGGGAAGTCCATTCAAATGTGGAACATTACTATGGAAGCCAAGTTAAGCATTTATTTTAGACATTGCATGTACATTTCATGGATTATTGTAGTAGTGACATAACAATAGACTAGGTCAGTTATATCATATATGTCAAAGATAGTTTAACTCAAAGAATGAAATTACCATTTAAGCTATAAACTTGACTAAATGGTCCAAACCTGAAACTGTGACCCTTACTTGTAAATTGTATGTGCTACCAATTAATAATAGTTAAATGGTTTTAGATTCAATACGAGAGTAATCTTATGTAGGAGCTATTGGGTTTGGAAAGTCACCATAGAACAAAGGCTAGTGGGTTAATCTCCTAAAACAAGGTGTTAAAATGGGTTGCCGAGAGGTACATTTTGCATCAGGATATCCCCTAGACTGATATCTTTTTATGAGGAAGAAAAAACATGGAAAATGTTTGGTTAGGTAGGAATACAGCTTGTCAATTTGGTCTAGCTTGAGTGATTAAAAGAGAAGGTTGTTAGGCTCTCCACCATTTCATGGATTGATATAGAGATGAGACAAAAGAGGCTCTCTCTTGAGACTTGACTAGGTTATTCATAACAGTTGTGGTGTTGGTGCCTTAACTTAGCCAGAAAATGCCAAAACTCTATTGATGAACAAAATTTATTACTGAATCTACCTCAGAGTATTCCATAGTCAGTGAATATGACATGCATGGTTTTACCAAGGAGGCCCTAAACTTTTGAACAATGAAACTTTACATTGGTATGGTCAACCTACATGGGGAGAAATGAAACTGTTTTTAATAAGATGCTAGCAAAACCTAGACACTACTGTGTGGGATTATTGCTTGGTACCTGCAGATTGCACAACGACCTTTGTTGGTTGAGCCAACAGGAATTGATTTCTTCAGGTGGATCTTCCTAGTACAAATGTTCCTTTCCTTGTAAGACCTTCATAGGGGTTTATACATTCTTGTCAATAGAATGCATATTTGTTTGTATAGTTGTTTATTACATAATCATCTAAAGGGAAACTGATTACATGAATATGGGTTAGGCTGCCTCATAACTGTATAGTTGCTGAGGCTCAATTGTGATTACGTGATCTTGGAAGATTTTGAGAGTATATAAACTCTTCATGTATTATGATTTCTCTGGCAATGTTCTCAAGGAAACTATTCCAAAAATAACAAAAAAATATCTTTTGTCATTAAACAGAGATTGTTTTCCTTTAGAAACAGAGAGAGATTGTCTTTACAATACCTTCTTTTGTTTGTGGCATGTAAGGAGATCTTGAGAGTTATCTAGAATAGGAAAACTAGTTGGTCAACTTGTGATAAAGGTGAGTAACTGCTTGGACACTAACTTTTGAGCCTGCCACATTCTTCTAAGAACATTGGATCTAGAAATCTCGAAGGCTTCAACTACATTGATTATGTCATAGAAGTTGGAAAAACCAGAGATATCATTGATGTGTAACTATTAACATTAGGAAGATGATATCACGTGTGTATTTCAAGGTACATTACCAATCATAGTGCAAACAACAAATTTTACCACTAATATAGTTCGTCGATGTAAATTTAGGTATGTTTTATGAATAGAGCAATTTATTTCAATTTTCATAGTTAGCTCAATATCTTTTCCAGATTAGAAATCACATCAGCATTAAAGTAAACTCTAGATAGAACATAAACATAAATCATAGAAGACAAGCCAAGACAAGAGGACACAAGTGTTGAAAATTGGCAACAAGAAATTGCTAAAAATAGAAGTGCTAAAAATAGCACTACTAAAAATAGCATTTTGGGCATCAGTGCTGGATTGGGCAACAGGGAATGAAAAATGGAAGTGCTAAAAATAGAAGTTCTATTTTTAGTAGTTCAAGTTGGATTCCTATTCTTAGACAATCCTTGGTCTAAAATAGGAAGTAAAATTCGAATTTGGTCTTACCAGTAGTTTGAATATTAACTAGTTAATTGTCCATGAGTTAATCAGTTAAGGAAAATCAAACTTGAAGTCTTTGCGAGAACATGCAATAATTTCTCCACTGATTGGGGAATGTGTCCTTGATTTGCTCCACTGATTGAGGAATTAAGGATGAGTTCTATATTGAGAGGATCAGTTAACTTAGTTTAACTTAGTCAAGTTTAGTTAGATTAATTTAACAAGTTGTTAAATTAATGAGATACAGTTTGTTGATGCTTGCATGCATGTGACAGCTATTATTTTCAGATAACTGTGTATTCGCTCATGGATAACTAATGCATGTCAGTTATTTCACAGACCCAGTTGAGATCAGAGAAGGGATAATGTACTATCATTTGGATGAATATTTTTCCTATAAAGGAAGCTCATCCATGATGAGGATTTATCTCCTTCAAGTTTGTGCAATTAGATCAAAGGTTAGTGAGTGTGTGAAGAGGCCAATTCAGACAAGTGGCAACACTAGACTCCAAGGGAATAAGAGGCTTGGAGGGCAGAGGAGAAGGTTTGTGAGAAGCCTTTGACTGTCTATGAGCAACAGAGGGATTGTACTGAGAGCAGGATAGCTTCCGAGCTAAGGCTTTATGTAATCTAGACTATATTTCGACTTGTATGATAATACAGAGATGGGGTTTTAGGTAGGTGCTTTCCTCGGGTAAATTCTTCTATGTTATGTGTGATTGATTCCTTCTTATTAGTTATATGTGTTTTTATTGATGATGCTCATGGTTGATTAAGCTTCCGCTAAATTGTTTTTAGAAGTGGATCAAGTGTTTTTCTTTAGTGTATTGCATTACCAGGTTGATCTACAGGTGGGAAACTTCTACATGGTATCAGAGTTGACTGATTTGTAGAAAAATTCTACAAAATTCTACATGGTATCAGAGCTAACTGATTTGTAGAAAAACTCTACAAAATTCTACATGGTATCAGAGCTAGTTGATTTGTAGAAAAAATCCATAGAAAGTTCTACATGGTATCAGAGCGAGGTTTTGTAGAAACATTTCTACATGGTATTGGAGCACAGGTGATCAAGGATAGAATATTATACTGAGAGCAAATTTCAAAGTTTTGAGTTTTGGGCCAAGAGTTTGCAGAGAAGATCTAAAAATTATGTACAACATTTTCAGAAATAAATAGCAGATTTTGATTCCTTGCGGAAAAATACCCAAAAAAAAAAATCGGCTGAATCGAAGTTTAGATGAAGGAGATATTGCTGATTTAAAATTAGATCTTTTTCTAGAAAATTTCGTGACGGCTAGAAAGTGGAAATAGATTGGTGTGCTAGCCAAGAACCTGTATGCACTTGAGGTACAAGATGCATGCAAAGCCTTGAGGAGCAAGGAAAAGGTTAGAGACTTGGGGGTTGAGAGGGAGAGTATATTACCTCTCAACATGCAGCTCCAGAAGAAGTCTCAGACAATTGTGGAGGAGCCACGATTGGTGCAATAGCTTCAGGAGGTTGTGGAGGAACCACAACAGGGGAAGATGAGAGGAGATCGAGTAGAGACATCTACTCATGCAGATACCTCTAGTAGTTGGAAACTTTGAGCCAGGTGGGCAGAGGGATCACATGGAGCCATACCTCCAGGTAGGAGGTGGGGCAATGTGGAGTGATCGTCCCATGGAGGAGGGGCAGGATCCTTGAGGTACCCAACCTCTTGGATGAGACCTTGCTACGGGAGCCTCAATGTGGAGTAGTAGGAACTGACTAATTAGGTAGAGATAGATGCGGATGGAGAGGTAGAGAGAGAAAAAGTGCAGGGAATCCCAGGACAGTGCAAAGCATGTAGGCTGCAACAATGCGAGAGGCACAAGTGTGTTGTGCTGTGCAGGGTAGCATAGAGAAAGGTGCAATGGTGCGAGATGCATGGAGATTTTGCAGTAGCGCAGAGGTCAGAGAGGGAGACTTGTCAGTAGTAGGTAGAGCTTCAGCATCAGAATATGTTTCTAGCCCAACGGAGTGGTCAGTTGGGAGTTTTTTTTGTTCTGAGAGTTACTGGAGAAACCAGACTTGGTAGATGCGTTGCATGCATAAAATTCCAATGTACAGGATTGGGTTCAAGAGGAAGCCTTTCTTGTGGAGAGGGAGTGTTGAAAATTGGGAACAAGAAATTGCTAAAAATAGAAGTACTAAAAATAGAATTTTGGGCAACAGTGCTAGATTGGGCAACAGGGAATGAAAAATGGAAGTGCTAAAAATATAAGTTCTATTTTTAGCAGTTCAAGTTGGATTCCTATTTTTAGACAATCCCTGGTCTAAAATTGGAAGTAAAATTCGAATCTGGTCCTACCAACAGTTTGAATATTAATTAATTAATTCTCCATGAGTTAATTAGTTAAGGAAAATCAAACTTGAAGTCTTTGTGAGAACATGCAATAATTTCTCCACTGATTGGGGAATGTGTCATTGATTTGCTCCACTAATTGAGGAATTAAGGATGAGTTCTATATTGAGAGGATCAGTTGACTTAGTTTAACTTAGTCAAGTTCAGTTAGATTAATTTAACAAGTTGTTAAATTAATGAGATACAGTTTGATGATGATTGCATGCTTGTGACAACTATTATTTTCAGATAACAGTGTATTCACTCATGGGTAACTGATGCATGTCAGTTCTGTCAGAGACCCAGTTGAGATCAAAGAAGGGACAATGTACTATCAGTTGGATGAATATTTTTCCTATAAAGGAAGCTCATCCATGATGAGGATTTATCTCCTTCAAGTTTGTGAGTTAGAGTCAGAGTTTAGTGAGTGTGTGAAAGAGCCAAATTCACACAACAGGTGGCAGCATGTGACACCCAAGGAAACCTGCACAGGAATTAGTGAGGCTTGGAGGTCAGAGATTAAGGTTTGTGAGAAGCCTTGGACTGTCCGATGACCAGCAGAGGGATTGTACTAGAGTTTAGGATAGCTCAAGCTAAGGCCCTTTGTGTAACCGGCTATATCCTGGTATGATAACAGAATGGGTTATAGGCAGGTGCTTTCCCGGGTACAATTTTCTGTGTATGTGTGAATGATTCCTTTTTATCAGTTATATGTGTTCTTATTGAATGATGCTCATGTTTATAAGCTTCCGCTAACATTGTTTTAGAAGAGACAAAGTGTTTGCTTTAGTACATTGCACTAGCAGTTATCTACAGGTGGAGCAATTTTCTACTGGTATCGAGTGACTGATTTGTAGAAAATTCTACAAAGTTCTTACATGGTATAGAGCTATTGATTTGTTAGAAAATTCTACAAATTCTACAATGGTATCAAGAGCTAGCTAGATTTGTAGAAAAATTCTACAAAAATTCTAATCAAATGTAGTGTGATAGCCAGCAAACAAACCCCAATGTGGG
>APFE031694508.1:14067-34246 GCA_000404065.3 Pinus taeda
TCACCATGCTAACTGCAAAACATATGTCCGGATGGAAGTTCACCAAGAACATCAACGCAAATGAGTTTATGAAACTCAGAGGCATTTCCCAAATCTGGTTCGACATCACTACCATATAAATTTTGAAAGTTAAGATCCTCGAGGTAGTCATAGGCTTGCAGTTTATCATTCCACATCTGAAATCCAACTCCCTCTTACTTCTGCAAATGAGAGGGTCTGCACCTGTCAGAAATAGTTCGTCGTCATAAGGTGTCGGTATGAGTGGTCTATCATCCACAACCTTCGGGTAATGGTTTGGATTGGTTTCATTCCTATTGAATCTCAGCTTCATTTGATAGCTATCAATCCTCTCATATTATGCCCGAGGAGTTTTTCTTCAAGCCATAGAGGGCTTTCTTCCACCTGCATACGTGAGATTCCTGATCATCAATCTCAAACCCCTCTGGTTGTTCCAAACCTGTGGACCTGCTACATGAGGGGAATGATCCCCTTATAAGATTTTCCTTTGATACATCTCAGAAATGCACTTTCATGCTCTTTTTGAATTCAGGCATCTCTGTCACCATCTGACTCACAGACCTTCAGTGCTATGTGTCAATGGACATGGTCCCTAGTGGACTTCCTGCAACTTGATACAACCCTGAACTCAAAAACATCTTTGAAAATTCTATTTTCAAACACGTACCTTTCCATCAATGAGTGCCACCCTATAACCTTTGACTTCCATTGTTGAAATGGACACCAGGTTCTTCTTGCGGTTAGGTACATAAAAGATATTTTGCAAATGAATCGAGTTACCCTCATTCAATTGAGGCGTAACATTCCCTACACCCTTACCGGGATAGGTGGCATCGACTCCAAGAATAATCCCATGATTGTTTCCATCTCTACCAAATTAGAGAGTGCACCCTTCTATCTAATGAAGTGCCTTGAAGCACTACAATCAATAAGCCATATTCCCAAAGAACTTGAAGGAGAGGGCTAATACAAGATAACGCTTCTTTATCTTATCAAAAACAACATTGGATTCTTCATTCTTGGGGTTCCTTGCTTTCTTTGAAGAGTCAACCATTTTCTTGATGACCTGCATTACCTGTCATTCCTTTGATCATTGAAGATGTCCCTAGAATGATTGTTATCTTCATCAAGATATGTTTCTCTACCATTCAGACACTCCTTCTCATAATGGCCAAAATTATTGCAACCAAGGCATCTGCCTTTCCTTCCACCCTTAGATCTGGACTTCCCATTGAATTGATTTTTAGGTAGGCCATCAAAAACTTCTGCTACGCCATTCTGATAATATTCTCTGCTTCAACTTCACCCTTGGTGAATTTGAAGAGGGATGAGGAATCCATTGATATTTTTTTTTCCTTTCCCAACTGTCTTTGGTGATTTCTCTTTCACTCTTGCTTGGGCATTGCCTTCACCTTAGCTCTGATTCCATGTTAATTTTAGGTATGTTCTATGCTTAGAGCAATTTATTTCAATTTTCACAGTTAGCTCAATATCTTTTCTAGATTAGCAATCACATCAGCATTAAAGCAAACTGCAGATAGAACATAAACATAAATCATAGAAGACAAGCTAAGACAAGAGGACACAAGATGTGGCGCTTGCTAGGGACAAACCCCAATGTGGAGAAACCCTTGATCAATTCTTCTTATATGTTCTTCAATATTTCAACAGAGAGAGAGAGAGAGATAGTACGTTTACAACAGAAGTCAACACTTTGACTTATCTAGATAAGAGCATAGATCATCTCTAAGAAGATGATACATGAGATCAGTTGAAGACATGATACTTCAACTGATTCTCCAAGGTGACTCCTTCCCCTATCGTTGTGCTGCATTTGATCATCGTATTGCACCTCACTGTGCTGCACCATGCTGCACCCACATCACTATGTTGCATCTCATCTTACTTCATTTATCATGACTGTACCCATCACTGTATTGCATTATGTGCCATTGCTGCACCATGTTGCCATTCTGACCTATGTGCTGGTTGCATCTTACTTGTTTGTTGTCCTTAGCATGCTTGTTGTTGCATGCTAGCTATCCCTTGCATGCTAGTTGTAACATTGTATGCTTGGTGTATTTGCTGCTAAGTACCATACAAATATACCAATGTTAGTTAGTTGTCCCTTGCATGTTGCTTTCCTTCGGAGACAGATGCTCTGGCTGTTCTGACAGTTCCCGACAGTTCCTGCAGTTCCCGAAAGTTCAGGTAGTTCCGGCAATTCCTGCTATTCCCGACAGTTCCAACAATTCCAGTTGTTCCCAGCAGTTCTGATAGTTTCAAAAATTCCAGCTTCTACCCTCTGCGTCAACTTTCCTGCCTGTTCTGGCAGTTCCTTGCAGTTTCAGCAATTTCGGCTATTCCCAGTAGTTTCGGCAATTCTGGCAATTTCAGCTATTCCCTACAGTTTCGACAGTTCTAGTAGTTCTAGCTTTCCTCGATAGTTCTGGTAGTTCCAGCTTCTACCCTCTATGTCAACTTCCCAGCTATTCCAGCATTTCCGGTTGTTCCCAACAGTTCTGACTATTCCTGGCAGTTCTAGCTATTCTCGGCAGTTCTCATAGTTACGACATTTTCGGCAGTTCTGCCAGTTTCCATCAATTCTGGCTATTCCTGGCAGTTCCAGCTTCTGCCCTCTGCGTCAGCTTCCAGGATATTCCGACAGTTCTGGCTCTTCTCGAAAGTTCCGGCTATTCCGGACAGTTCTGGCTTTTCCGGCTATTTCCTGCAGTTCTAGCTTCTGCCCTTTAGATTAGGGCAATATCCCTTAGGATCTCTCCTCCTACTAAAACCCAAAGAAAAGTAGAGAGGAAGAGATCCCATGTAACAGGAAAAATTATTCACTACTTTCCCCTCTTGCAAGCAAACACTTGGCAAAAAAAGGATTTCACACCTGAGAGTTTTTTGTAGGATAAAGGGAAAGGTGAGTGGGTATCTTGCAGTAGTTGCATTGGTCTTATTAGCATTACGCCACTTTTCATATGGGTCTTCAAAACAAAGAATCATCATTACACTTTGTTGATTTGTTTTAAAAATAAACATAACACACAATAGATTTCTTTTGGGATGCAATGTTTTTGTTGGTAGTATGATTGTATTTGTGCCACATGTAAAGCTAATATGCGTTAAATTTCTTTCACATTTCTGTTAGAAAATTAAATATTACGGAGCAATGGAACACATAAAATATTGTAGAAATATAAACACAGAAAACGCACAAAACAAGAGAGATACAGATATACGTGGTTCACCCAGTTTGGGCTACGTCCACCTCGAATAGCCAGTCCTTCCTTTCTATTATCCAGCAAAATGAAGAGACACAACATACAACAAATCCGCTATAATATCCTCTGTCTTCTCTCACAGTCTCACCTCTCTGTTTCTCGCTCACACATGAATACACATCTATCTTATAGCCTCAAATACAATGCCCTCATACAAAGAGAGGGGTTGCCTTCTAGGGCAAAAAACCCTAAACTAAACATAAGTTCTACCATCAGATCATCCACCAAATGAACGGCCCAGATTGACTAGAAATTACTATACTTTTACAATTCAAATTTACATATGTTTTTAGCTTCGAGGGCACTGCCCCCAAGCCCTCGCCGGGGGACCGCTGGCCCTCGGACCCCCCAGCCGGGGGGGATCGGCCCCCTCGGACCCCCGCGGGGGGGGACAAGTCCCCCTCGCGTGGAGGGGTGTACAAAACTTCCTGGGGTATACATCCGGTTGAAACAAAGACCTCTGAACAATCATGCTCCACACAAAACAAAGAAGAAATGGAGAAAAGGGTAGGCTGACCATCTCCGTACTATTGTTGCTTTTTTTTTTTTTGGCTTTGCGATCACCAGTCTTGACTGGAATGGAAGCTCCTACAACATGTAATTTTGTTTTCGCTAATAAAATTACTATTTTTTAATGGGAAAAAACATCCCCAACTGTCTATGCCTCCTGAGCGTTATAGATATGAGGTCTGCGACCCTGGTACAATGGAAAATCCTTCTTGTGATGATCTTTACCGCATATCTAACGCTGCAATAGTCCCATACTATCACCTTTGCTCTGTTACTCTCTAGGCTATGACCCATATCCCTTCTCAATCGCAATGAAATTCTTGCAAGTAGAAACATTTTTCTTTCTCACCTACATCCTAAGGTCTTCCCCGCTTCACTGGCCACTTCCTTTTAACTCTCTCATTCCCCTTCAAATCATGCTTATGTTCAACTTTACGCTTTGACTGCTCATAATAATGCTTCAACTTTTGGATAGCCTCCTCCAACGATCCGGTCTCTATATGTTGTTGGAAACCCACTAATGAATCTCTGAATCTTAGCCTTCTCATCTTTGAGGCAAGGCACATACCTCAACAACTCCAGGAACCTGCTAGTATATTGATTATCTATCATATAACCCATATGTATCTCATAAAATTCCTTAGCTTTGTCATCATAATACTTCTCCAATAGGTACATATTTTTGAAGAGTCTCTCAAATTCAACCCAAATCAACTCTTCTTCCCGAATACCCTTGACATTCTTCACATCTTCCCACCAAATGTCTGCTTTCCCTTTAAGACTAAAGGTGGCTATTTTGGATTTCATGTTCTCTAAATAGTTATGCAATCTAAAGTATTTCTTCATCCCAAGTAACCATGCCTCTATATCTTCTGACTTCTTCATCTCTCCATAGAATGTAGGAGGCATGACTTTCTTGAACTCCTCAGGAAAGTACTCACTCCTCCTATAAGGATGATTGCAGTGATGATGGTTATAATTTCTCTTGATGAGGAACTAGAATGATGCCCATACATACCAGTTCTCCTGTCAGGTGTATCCAGTAATATGTCGCCTTTGACTGTATCCCCTCTATTCAACATGTATCTGGATTGAGACTTGCTACCATAGGCTCCATTAGTTTTCTCTTCCTGCTCTTAACAGATCCTCAATTGTCCCTATTTTTGCAAATCTGACAGGCTCTGAAGAAGCAAGTCTTTCCTGAGCCTCAACCAACTTGTCATTGTCTGCTTTGCAACTTCTGATCTTTGCCCTCAAACTCCTCAATGTATCTGCTATACCAGGAGAATACTCATCTCCTTACTGCCAAACTGATCTATAGGGAGAGTCACGAGAAGTATAGTCTACCATTTTGCTCATCAGCTTCAATTATCTTCTTCCTATAAGTAGGTCATGTCAGATAAACCAAATAGATACCAAAATCAAAACCATATCTCATAACATTCAAGGGAGGCTTATCTCATATGCAAAATCAATTCACATTAGCATTATACATATATAATCATAATCATATCAGTATAACAACATCATGTGTGACCATACCAACTGTATACCATGACCCCATGCATGACAACCATAACCTTGACAACATCATATTTTACCCAAAGAGAGTGTGACCCACTTTGATACCACCCTATAACCGCCTCCTCCCACATTTAACCACTTTCATCAGTTTTCTCGGGGGTAAACATGAGCTGAGGGTCACTATGATAAGACTCAACCTCCTATATGACCTTAAGTAAATGGAGTCGACAACTTAAGACCTTATTGACTTCCCTAAAATGTTGTAGGATCTCCAGGAGCTACCCAACCCCACCATGTGTCCAACCCTTGATCTAACTCTCTTTTCACTGAACTAGAGCCTTAGTCACTCCCTTTACAAGGCCTCCAAGTTACTATAAGCCTCTATTCGCTCTCATAAGCCTAATTCCCAGCAACTATGGACTTTTAGAGTTAGATATGTGCCAGCGACCCCAAATTCTGGGACACTTTTTCAGGGCTAAGACTCAGGCCTCTGCCCAGAAATCAATGAAACTTCCATAAATTATAAATAATATAGAAATAAAGCCTCTAAACCAAAAAATTAAACAAGGAATTGAACTAACCCCTCCGAAGTAGGACAAACATTTCGTCAAACACATGTTTAACATGCAACTTACAGGTCATGAATGCATATCTAAACATAGGGATCTAAAACTTATCTGAGGTTTAACAAGAAGGACCAATGCCTTCTCACAATAGTTATCATAACACCAATTAGGTCATGCATTCATTAACCATACATTCATTAATTAAAATGTGATAAGAGCCATGATTAGATTTTTCATATAACCGTGCTTATAACCAGCAAAAAACCAAATAGATAACAATGATAGAACATCCATTAAAGCCACATTATAAAAAGTATTATTACTCTTGAAAGACAAGATAAACTTAGCTCTTATTAACCATATGCAAAATCCAACCAAGTCAGGGAATTCCATGTACCACAAGACTATAGATTGGCGGAACCAAATCTTTCTTCCAGCCAATCACCCCTGTGCCATATTCCAATCATGAATGTGAGATCTCATGGGATAAAACAATTCATAAACAACAAATGGAATCCAGAGGTTAAACTACCTCCACCCTCACCATATTGTGATCTCACATAAATCGGTCTCGAGAACACAAAACCAAACTGAGCTTGGACACCTCAGAATTCCTTCACCATCCCTTGAGGAATTTTCCTGTCTCCAACCACCTGTTGAGGGTTTCCTAGAGAAACCACCTCCACCCCCAACCCTTGGTATTTTCCTGAGACTACCTCTTCCGAATCCAAAACCTTCTGGCAATCCAAATATCAACCAAGAAATAGTCCCATCACACCACGACTATCGAGAAATTGTAAGGCAAGGGTAGAACCCAACAAAACCCATGCCAGTGACAACAAAGAAAACAAATAAACACATGTATATACCATGCATGCCAAAACTAGCCAGGAAATCATACATGTAACCTGTTACCTACAAGTATTCCCGTTGAAACTACTTGATCCAACCTTTCCTTGCTTGATGCTTGCTTTCCTTTGCTTTTCCTTATCCTTCCTTTGATTTCCTTACCCTTCCTTTGCTTGCTTTCTTTCCTTCTCCTCTTGGTACTCTTCTCCTCACTGAGACTAATTCCAAAACTGAATTGACAAAAGGCCCCAAATTGATGCTCTAATGTCTTTTTATTATTTATGCCTCTAATTTCTTCCTTTTCCTTAATTTTACTTCAATTTCCTCCTCACATGCAACCTGTGACCTTTCACCTCCTTTTTCTCCTATTTTCTTTTATTTTCATAAATAAAATACCACTTAATGCCTCTTTTCCATCGCCTTTACCAATTTCCCTATAGCCATACTACACAACAAGTGATGCCCACTAGGATACTTCACCGTCCCATGACATTGGTCTTATTTTTCCTTTATTATCTTTATTACATAAAATTTTAACCCCGAGTTGTTATATAATCCTCGCCATCTAATGTTAAACTCGTGTGATGGTTAACACTACACCAAATAGGTGACCACTATTGTCCCACATAGATAAAACATTGTTTTCAGAGATGTTCTTGTTGTATAAGGACTACCAACAAGTCCAAGATGACATAAATGCATCGTTGTTGGTCTTCCTAAATCACGTAATCTCTATCCACAGGGCTCATGCACATCTCTCAGTCATGAAATATGAAAGGAGGTTAAGCAAAGACCAACAATTGAGGAATACACATTCATTCAACCACTACAACCCTTCTAGCAAGTATTTTTCACATCTCCTTCAAGAATATGAACCAAAGAGAGCAAAGACTTTCCATGTCAATACATCTTACTTGTACTACAAACTTTAGCTACTGTAACAACGGGGATACTAAGGAGGCTTGTCCTATTTTTGGTAGTGTTACCTGTGTTGTATACAGTGGAAATGTTGGTCATGTCTAAATTTGTAGTTTAGAATAAAAGTTGGGAGTACTTTCCAAATAATTTGAAGGGGCTTTGGTGTCCTGCAATATGATGGAACATTTATGGGAGTAGTGATTTATCACAAAGAAATCATAATGCTTGTAAACCTCCTCATTCCATGAGATCCTATGAATACCATAGCGGATGACTTCCTACCTTTCTACTTCTCTATTTTCATATAATTTTAGTTTTCCCACACATGACTATATATTTTGCAGTTTTCAAAGTCTTTATGGATGTCTAGTCTTTGTTCAAAGAGTTTTTGTTTTGATATTTCTCTTGTTGTTTTAAAACTTTTCTAATGTAATTCACACAAAATATTGGTGCAGTTTAGATTGTTTTGATTTTTTTTAGTAACTATAGTGCATTTTATTCCACTAATATGCATAGTCGATAACATGAATTGATGTTCCATTCAATGTTATTTAATTCCATGTCAGAGGCTTGAAAATTGTATGATGCCTTGGCATCATTTTGTTGATGGGCCTATCAAAATTTGTCAACCATTTGACTTTATATGGTTGTGCTAGTTTTCATTAATAACCGAATATGAGTAATGAATAATTATTTACTAATAATTCTTCAACTCACAAATTTTCAATTAATAATTCTTTTGATTTTCTCCTTATTAAACTCTATGAACTCGAATCCTTCCTTCTTGACTGATAATTCCTCTTCAACTCATTCCAATACTAATCCTCCGCTTTTATATTCTTTCATTGCCTTCGCTCACAACCATTTGCTAGTCCTTCAATGAACAATCCTCTAATTTATAATTCACCCAATTCTAATTTAAATTTTAATGGTGATTCTTCTAACAAAAATTGAATTTCTAATAATAATTATTTTATTGTTGTTTCTTCTTAAAGCAATTTCAATTTAATAATACTAATTTATCTTTTCCCACTTACCCTTCTATTCTAAATCTCCCTTTTTTTCTCGTAAACTTTCCCTTCTTCCATCCTCTAATCTACCCCACATTGTCATCAATCTCTATTCAGTCAATCTTGAGCCACCTATCATCCACATTCTACAAAAAGGATTTAACTATGCCATCATACCTCGATGCATCCCAAAGGAGGATATTATTTGCAATGTGGAATATGTTATGCATAGCTTTGCCATGCACAAAGCTAAGGAAATTTAGCAAGAATGTGTTAGGATTCTTTGTCACTCCAAAATCCCCAAACCTAACCTTATAAACGCTATATTCTAATCCATCAACACCTTAATAATAAACCTCGCATCCTTATCCTCAATGCTGATAAAGGCGACACTAAAGTGTCATGAATACCTCTGATTGTGATTCTAATATTTTGGAGCTTATGACCCCCCCTGTTTCTATAAACTTATCAATAAAATCTTATTAACTTCATAACCAATCCAGTCATCAAAGCTATCAAATCATCCTCCTTAGACCTTGTTATTCAAAAGCATCTTATTCCTCAAAACCCTCTAACTCCTTGAATCTATGGTCATTCTAAAATCTATAAGAACTACATTCCCCTAAGACCCTTTTTCAATGTTATAGGATACCCCACTCATGCCCTTGGATGCTTTCTTGCTAACAAGCTTCTATATTTCATTAGAGAAATCTCTTCATTCATCAAAGACTCTTATGACTTCATTAAAAAAACTCGCTACCTTCTGTTAGATTAATAAGACATTATCTTTGACTTTGTTGTAGTCTCCCTATTCACAAATATCTCAGTTCCCTAAGCTCTTGAACATATCTCCAATATGCTTGACCTTCAAACCCTCAATCTCATTCTAATTTTTCTTTCCTTAACTTTATTTTCCTTCAAAGGGACCTATTAATATCAATCAGAAGGCCTTGCCATGGTATCATCCCTATCTCAGGTGGTGTAAACATCTTTATGGAACATTTTGAAATTATTTCCCTTGAAACATGGCCTCTAAAACCAAAATTTTGTTTTTTATTTGTTGATGATACCTTCGTCATTTGGCCTCACAGAATTTCCACTCAAAGTACCTTTCTTAAACATCTTAACATGATTACCCTCATATCCAGTTTACCACTGATTTGAAAAAAATATAAAGCTATCTTCTTTTTGAATGTCCTCACCTCCCATCTTCCTGATGGCTCTCTTATCTACCAATTTTATAAGAGATGCACATCGACTTCTACCTTCATGCCAACTCACATCATCACCCAACTAAAAAATCCTCTTTCTTTTGACTTAGTTACTGGAGAATCCACAGTAAGAACCATTTTTTTCCAACGTTTGGAATCCTAACCGGGATTCTGATGATGGATCCCGGTTGGGATTCGAAACGTTGGCAAAAAATGGTTCTTACTGTGGATTCTTCGGTAACTAAGTCAAAAGAAATCAGCCACAGAGGTCTTAAATCCAAAATCCTCTTCCTTTAAAAACCTTGTTCACTCAAGCCCTATGAATTTTTGCCCCTCACCGAAGAAGGAGAGAGCTCATTTAACAAAAGCCTTAATTTCCAATGGTTACTCAATCTTGAAAATTAAGAAAACTTATCATGGAACTAAGAACCTTAATCCCAAAACCTCCATTCCCCCCTTTCAATGTCACACTCTTGTCTCAATTCCTTATATCCAAGGTACCACATATCTTTTCTCCATTTTCCTAACCAAAAAGGGAAATAAAAGCCTCTTCAAAACCCTTAATAAATTATTATGATATGCTAAATATAAGTCAGATCCCATGATGCGATCAAGAGTTTACCAAAAGGAATATATTGCTAAAACCAACCACAACTGCATCTCCAAATCCACCATTCCTAAACAGTCTTTTAATTCCAAGCATCTTATGTGCTTCAGCCAAACCAAAATCTTAGCTTTATCTCCCCATTATGGCCCCCACATCATCCTTGAAGCCCTTGAAATTGAAAAACAACTAAGACAACTAGATACTTAGCCAATGTCGACAACCCATCATTTATCACCTTGAAAGCTAATCTTTGAACTCCGTTTTTTTGCCTATATCTTTGGTCATTGATCTTCTCATATTATATTATAGTTCTATTTTTCTTGATCCCCCCCCTTCACATTAAACTTAAATCGTTTTCTACTATTCTTACTTTATTCTTCCCTCCCTAATTTTTGATCCTCATAATATTTCTTCACATAGTAATCCTCTCCTCTGCCCCACCCATTTGCTCTTAATGTACCCCTTTTTAATTTTTTTTTTACTATTATAATCCTTATTATTTCTATCTCAATTTTGCCCCCTTAAATTCATCCTCATTAGTCCTTGCCTCTACCAGGGACTATAGCAATTTCCTAATGGTCAAAGTCCCTTGACTGTGGATTAATTTGCCCAGCTTTTGTGTGTTTATTGTGACGTTAACCAAAGTTTCAAGAAAATGTTCAATATTTGCATTTTTCCATAAATAAATAAAAATCCTAATTTTTGAAAATCTTATTCATAATTCTCCAGTGGTTGAGTGAGCCTTGATGTGAAATAAATCCCTTGGTGTAAGGTGATTTTATTTCGATATTTTTTAGTGTTTCACAAATCATTTTAAAATGGAAAAAGAAATAATATTGTAAATGCCTATTGCGTTGATGAATTCTCTGGCACTGACACCATTAGTGCTTTGTTTGAGTCCTTTACGTAAGCTAGGGGGTGGGCATCCATAGTCATGGCTAACTATCCTTATGTTATATTATTTCATTTTAAACTTTTTACCTCTTATTTCATTTTAAATTTTTACACATTCAGTTGTGTGGAACAAGAAGTGTATGGAGTTAGGGATGTGTGCAAAATAAAGGATGTGTAGAAGAGGGGGTGTGTGCGATAGAACGGGTGCGAACACAAACTTTCTTCCGTGCACACGGAATTATTTTAACTTTAAGCTTAAATTTCAAATGATGGTTTCTTATGGTTGCTCTACAAATGAATCTTCGATCTACGTCCTCCCTATGATATCATGTTCATCCCTATGTTCTAATATCACTTTCATCATATAAAAACAATGGCTGTGAAAATAAAAAACTGCACAAATAATTGGCAAATCAAAGATTGTTGCGACAATTAACATGATATTTTTGTTTTTTTTGTTCTTTTGTATATTTATTTTGGATTCCCAATATGTGGTATTGCAATATATTTACAATAAGGTAATTATATTATTGAGAAGCACATAAAAGAAATTATTGATACGATTGAGTACGAAAAACTACAAACTATTATCTTAGAGTTGGAAACACTCACAAAACCAAATGACCTAATTCTACATACACAGTTATACAATATATCCACCTTTTTCTCTATATTTGTTGTCGTTGTAATCTACCCTATTTTAAATGACATGCATTTTCTCAAAATCTTAAAAAATGTAAATCATTATTATCATAACGCAATGTATCATATATATTACTATATACCTTTTGTGTAAGTTGCTTTGCAGGTTCATTGCTTAGTGTTTTGTATTTATGTTGTAAACCTCAAAAATTCATTCTTTCTACTCACCAATTATAGTAATGTGGCATTCATTCCCTAACCTCAAGGTTTCTCCAATCCATGGGAATTAATTGTAGGTTTTAACCCCGTACAAAAATTACCTGCATACGAATTCTAAAACACATAAAATAAACAATGCAAGAGCATAACACATAAAACACATATACACAAAGATTTTCCCCTGGATCCCAAAAGCGGGAACTACCAGCTTGATTTTTCATTATGTTTCCTTTCAATGGTTACAATACTATTTTAACATGTCGAAGCATCCAATACCATGGACCGAAAAACCTCGTGTCCCAAAGACCATGGACCGAAACCATCACGTCCAAACCATTGGTGTGAAAAAATATGCACAAAACCATAGGTAGGTCCGCCCAACCTAATATAGTTTCCAAAAACAAATTTTTTTCGAGGTGCTGCCTCAGAGCCCATAGAGTGGGGTTATTTACACCCCTCAAAACCCCTGTGACCCCCCCCCCCCCCAGCTACACAATCAACGCAATGAGGGGGGGGATCCGCCCCCAGTTAACTACATGGGCTAGTCGTTGAAAGAATATAACACAACCCAACAAATATGGCACAATAGATGCAAGCATAATATCATTGGTTAAAATCCACTATGGAAACAATGTTAAGTGCTTTCTTGATCACTGCACCATTAGAAAAATATATGTTTTAACTTAGGGGAATTCAATATCAAAATGTAAATTAATTATTAATCTTATTTCATTTTTTCATAGGGCACCTCTCATGGTGTAATGGCATTAACTCTATAAATTCATAACATCCACCAAATGTTTGGAAATTCAAGGGTAGTCCAAAGATCATGAAATGAAATATAGTTTTAACACAAAAGCATTGAGGTTAATCATCATGCATGATTCCTATCTCTTGGCCATTTCTTTATCACAAGGAAAATATATTTATCTAAATATCGCAGTTCTTCCTAGCTCATTCCTTTGATACCGTGACAATAAACACAATTTTACCCACCGTATCAGGCTTGGAGCACGTAGGTTGGAAAAACTTAAAAGGACTCGATGGTCAATCAGGTGGCACCACATGATCCAAGAAGTGGGCCCATATTGCACATTGGGTAAATTCACATAGCTAAATCCTTTCTTACATTATGGCCTGATGTGCCTTATCCACCATTGATCACTTTAGGGTGCTTTGGACTCTACCACATTCTTTGGCTTATATTACGTGAAAGGATTGGCATGTGGTCAATTGACTAAATCAATGGTGGTCAATGTATATCAGATATGCAATAGGGGGGAAATTAACTGCTGAGCAACCCAATGGTTGGGTTAGATATGATATCATTACGTTGACACGGTGTTGCACTATTTGATATCGGGTTTGAAATGAGTTGTCCCAAAATCTACTTATAGATGATCCAATATCTGGTTTTGAAAACTAGGGTGGAACCTTATATCATATTTTTGTAGACATAGGGATTTCATTGAAAACTATAAATACTTGGGATGGAACCTTAACTATGATGAGAATCAATCTTTTGCAAGCTACGTTAATCATTTACCTGTGGTTTTTTTATGTACTTTATTTTAAAATGAAGTCGAGCGTTGATGTGGATATAGAACGATAGGAAAAGTTTGGTAACAATGATGCTAATATCGAATAACTTGGAAAATTTAGGTTAACGAGTATTGCAGACAAGAGGATCGATTTAGCCAATTCCCATCAGTTCAGAAAATTAAAATGTCGGTATTTCAGGGTGAAATTTCCATCACTGTGCAAAGTTTTGAGGAGTGGGCAAATATGTGCTTGTGCACCCCTACCTTCCCATTCAGTGACGTTATGGGGTACCTCCCCTCTTAATTCACAAGAAGTATGGATCTTCACCAAGTAAAGTGATCATCATTAGACTGACGGGGTTGAACTTCGTGGTGGAACTCAGAGTGCGAACCCCTTTCTCCTTTATTGTTGACGTCACCTCAGGCCGTGGGGGGGGGGGGGAAGGTGTCCCTGTAATCATTGTGAGTTGTTGATTTTGATGAACGATGATAATTGTTATATCGTTGGGGACCCAGACTGAGGTGGGGTATAGCCAAGTGTTAGATTTCATCGGGGGTGCAAGTAGATATGAATAGGAAAGGGGTATATAGCTATGATTATAACTTTGAAAGGATTAAATAGTAACAATTTGTTATCCATGATAACTCACTAAAATAAATTTTAGTTTTATAAGGTTTTCCACCACTGATCTTTGCATCTATCTGTTGTTTTTCTGAAAGAGGTTGTTGTGCTTCGCATTTGGAGATTAAAGAAGGAAGGACAGGTCTACTCTAATTATTTTGGAGAAATTTCAATATTCCCATATTCTCATCCCATTTAATTGTGTCTTTCAACTCTAGTCGTGACCCATTCCCCTTTGAAATACTTTATAATATGTCGCAGTCCTTTTATAAGGTTGGACCCACAAATCGTATTGTTATCGACCCTCCCCTTTTTCCTTTGCATATATCTCTGCTTGTCCCCCTTCTTGATTGTGATTTCTATATTATGTATCGAAATATTCCTTCCCACCGATTATCATATCCAAATCCTCCTCCACTTGGCAATTGTGATATTACATTCTCCGCCGATATCGCATATCGCAAAAAATTCCCACTTGTTGCAATAAAGTTCTTCTCCCCAACGTCGATTGCGATATCGCAATTCTCTGTCGATATTGCATATCACAAATCCCTCTTCTGATATCACATATTTCCACATCGCCTGCCAATTGCGATATTGTTTCGCCCATCGATTGCGATATTCCTCCTCTCCACCAATTGCGATATCCCTTCTCCCTCCGATTGCGATATCGCAATCAACGATCACATAGTCAAAGTCCTGCTCCCCAAAATCCTTTCCAACTTGCGATTGCGATCTGCGAGAACCCTCCCCGGATGCAATTTTTAATGTGATGTGTTCCATAAACCATCACATCCGGAAAATCAGGAGATTACTATGAATCAGTGTTAAGATGACCCTCTCCTGTGTTGCGATGTAAAAAAGGCCCAGACCAATGACCCAAGTTAAATTGGCTTGGATCAATGACCCAGGTTAAATCAGCTTGGATCAACGTCCCAAATCAACGACTGTATCTAATTTGCTTCTGCTCCGTGAGACAATGAGGGTGTTTTTCAGCGTTTCTTCAGTAGCATGGTCATTAAACAAAGAGCACAGAATATAGGGCAATAGGACACAGAAGGTAGCGGAACTAAGAGACACCAAGACACAGAGACATCGAGGCACTCTCAGCACGTTTTACCAGAAACAACACAACAAGATTTCGAAGAGCCAGATGTTCGAGTTTCCACAAATATAGTGCCACACTACAACAATTTGATTTTCCTAAATAATTGTAACTGTTAGATAGGTTCTATTCATACAACTCCCATTTGTATTCGAACTCTATTGTAACAGAAATTCCTATGAAGGTTCATGTTTTATTAATCAGATAAGATTACATCTCATAGATATCAATTGAATCTAGCTTAGGTGACAGATTATGTAAAGGAATCTCTTCTCTATAAATTAGTAGATTTTCGACTGTCCATAGTGAGGGATCGAGATAGTGAGAAAACCACTATTGTATTGTTTTCAATTAATAGAAAATATAGTTGCAACATACTTTGTTTTAACTTGAGATTCATTCTAGTTTCAGTTCTATCCTTTCATGCTCCTTTGTTATTAGTTTTCAGAGCTTATTTGATTACTTGGAATTTAATGTTGCATTGTTCCAACTTCCTTCAGTTTTTTGTAATTACTGTGAATGTCAATTTCCACATTAGTAAACCAAAGATGCCTCAGCTTCCATAAAAAAATGTTGTTTGTTGTTGTTTTTCTTTAATTGACTCCATGCCCAATGGTGGTTGTCCTTACACTCTTTCATCTGGAAAATTACATAGAAAGCCAGAGTTAGTCATCTGTATTTAAAAAAGAAAATGTTGAGAGATCACTCTCATATTAGAAGGGTCAACTTCCAATCAAAATATGGTTTGAAATAGTTACGCTGGGTTGAAGGGTTGACACAGCCCAATCTACTACAGCCTCAGTGATAACATTTTGGTGCGTCTGTTGGGAGTCGAAAAGCTCCTTTTTTCTGGGATTCTCTTTGAGTCTCTTCTTTCTGATTCTTGAGGGTAGCAGGAAATCAGAAGTTCTGAAGGTTGTTATATTACCCTAGCAACTCCACTCTTAAAGAATTCTGAAGATTGAATTTTCATGGTCACTCCACTGCTTGCAGATCAATAACTTGAGGATTTTCAAGATGAGTTCTACCGCAAGTATATTCCAGTCATCGGTGAAGGTGAAGTCTCTTCCATTTACAAGCTCAATTGATGGATTCAGTTTTTATTATGAGTTGCCCATATATAATCCACTACTGATTTTGTTTAAGCACAGTCAAGCAACCCAATCGTTGAATCTAATGTTTGACTGGTTATACTGGAGATTTTATATTACTTGAATTAAACAGGTGGATTTTCAGATGTTAGAGTAGGACATAAATAAGCTTGTTGGGCAAGTATTTCCTTCAGCTTTAGATTACATGTTGTAGTTTTCTTTTCAGTTTGGTGAAGTAGGTTTGAATGTAGTCTTCAGATGAGATCAGCCCACTGGTCAGGAAACTGGTCTATTACTTCTTTGTTGCACCTTAGGGGCACAACATCCCCATTGGAGCCAATGTATCCATGATAACTCACTAAAATAAATTTTAGTTTTATTAGTCAAGGTTTTCCACTACTTATCTTTGCATCTATCTATTGTTTTTTCTGAAAGAGGTTGTTGTGCTTCACATTTGGAGATTAAAGGAGGGAGGACAAGCTTATTCTAATTATTTTGGAGAAATTCTAATATTCCCATATCCTCATCCCATTTCATCATGTCTTTCAACTCTAGTTTGGACCCATTCCCCTTTGAAATACTTTATAATATCCCGTAGTCCCTTTAAAAGGCTAGACCCGCAAATCGTATGGTTTTCGACCCTTCATTTTTTCCTTTGCATATATCTCTGCCCGCTCCCCTTCTCGATTGCGATTGCAATATTGTATATCGAAATGTCCCTTCCCGTTGATTATCATATCCAAATCCTCCTCCGCTAACCGATTCATTATTACGTTCTCCATTGATATCGCAAAACTTTCCTACATGTCGCAATAAATTTCTTCTCTCCCCGGCCGATTGTGATATCGCAGTTCTCCGTTGATATCACATATCCCAAAACCCTTTGCCGATATCACATATCGCCACATCCCCAGTTGAATACGATATTCCTCCTGTCCACCAATTGTGATATCCCTTCTCTCGCTAATTACAATATTAATCAAAGTTCCTGCTCCCCGAAATCCTTTATGACTTGCGATTCTGATTTGCAAGAACTCTCCCCGGATGCGATTTTTTAGGTGAAGCGTTCTATAAACTGTCACGTCCGAAAAATCAGGAAACTACTATGAACCAGTGTTAAGAGGACCCTCTCCTATGTTGCGATTGTGATGTAAAAAAGGCCCGGATCAATGACCCAGGTTAAATCAGGTTGGATCAACGGCCCAGATCAATGAACATTAAAGTATATATTCCACTTCCGCTCTGTGAGACAACGAGGTTGTTTTTCAGAGTTTCTTTAGCAGCATGGTCATTAAACATAGTGCGAAGAACATAGGGCAACAAGACATAGAAGGCAGTGAAATAAAGAGAAAACAAGGCACAAAGACAACGAGGCACTCTCAACACGTTTTACCAGAAATAACACAACAAGATTTCGAAGAGCCAGATGTTTGAGTTTCCACAAATACAGTGCCACGCTACAATAGTTTGATTTTCCTAAATAATTGTAACTATTAGATAGGTTCTGTTCATACGACTCCCATTTGTATTTGAACTCTATTGTAACAGAAATTCCTATGACGGCTCATGTTTTATTAATCAAATAGGATTAGATCTCATAGATATGGATTGAATCTAGCCCATGTGGAAGATTATGTAAAGGGATCTCCTCTCTATAAATAGGTGGATTTTCGACTCTCCACAGGGGGGATTGAGGTAGTGAGAAAGCCATGGTTGTATTATTTTCAATTAATAGAAAATGTAGTTGCAACATACTATGTTTTAACCTGAGATTCATTCTGATTTCAGTCCTATCCTTTCATGCTCCTTTGTTTTTAGTTTTCATAGCTTATTTGATTACTTGGAATTCAATGTTGCATTGCTCCAACTTCCTTTAATTGGTTGTGATTACGTGAATGTCCATTTCCACATTAGTAAACCAAAGATGCCTCAACTCCCATAAAACAATGTTGTTTGCTGAGAGCCCTCTCAGATTGGAAGGGATAACTTCCAATCAAAAGTTGGTTTGAAATAGTTACACTGGGTTGAAGGGTTGACACAGCCCAACCTACTTCTGCCCTGGTGATAACACAATCCATTACTCAAGGCTAGTAATCATAGAAACTAAGAAATTACAAAATGGGATGGCAAGAGCTCCAGAATTTATCTCAATAAATGATTTTGTTGCATGTTTGATTTGAAATGCAAATACATGCCAATGATACATGTTTTATTTTGGGCTCGACTACATTTGAAAAGTGCAACACCAAAGTCTAATTGTGGTTGCTATATATGAGTAGTTAGAATAACATAGAGATAAGTTAAAAAGTTTTTAAAAAGTAATGTGCCTGTAGTTGCATTAGCCAGGTGTTTATCATGCACTTTTTGGCACCCACGTTGCTAATGCATATTCGATTAGTTTTTGAGGTGGCTTGTTACAATTAATTTTATCTAAAGTGTTATGCTAGGTTGTCATTCTACTAGTTACGTTACGTGGGTGATTTGTTCTCTAAGTTGTGTGATCTTCTTTTTGCTAGTTTCATTGTGTGAGCGATTTCTTTTGCAAACTATGTGGTGGCGTCTAGCCTTTAAGGGATTATTATTGCAGTGAGTAGTTATTGCACTTTGGTTGTCAGCGTAAGGAGTATGTGAAGAAGTTGTTTTCGAATGGAAGGGAAAATTCCACAATATCTCTATTAGGTATGTTGTGGTTCCTTCATTCTATATGCAAATTCTTAAAGCATTTACACAATATATGTTACAAACTTGCAATACTCAAGTTTACCAATTTTTAATTATGTGAGTACATTTTACTTCTTTCTCTTATGTCAATCATCTTTTTTACCAAATCTGGAAATGTTTTATATAATGCATATGACATTGAAAATCCAAGTGTCATTATGACTATGTGCAAATTGTAGTGGGAAATTTACAAAACTATTAATTTAATGTAAATACGTAAGTTTTATAGTTATTGTATTTGTCTGTAACTGTTAGGCATGGATTTTGTGGCTTGTTCAAATATTATCAATAATCCCTTTTAGTTGTGTTGTCGATTTTGGATTGGAGGACTTATTTTCTGGTGCAATGTTAAAGTGACGTTTAGACGTAAGTGGGGTTAACGAAATCCACAACTTATTTTGTTATAATTAACTTCCAAATTGAGTTGTCAGTGGTGTGAAGACTGTTACACAGTAATTTGTCACCGTCCCTGCTACCCCTTCTCCCGCGCATTGGAGGACTTATTCCGGGACCTGTGAGAAGTGACATAACCTGAAAACACCTGCATTGTATCCCCTTGAGTATGTACTTCATATGCCCTGAAGACACCTTCTGCAAAATACCCATAAAAATAGCCCTTTTCCCATTGGCGCTGTTCCACAGTGTATCACTCGCGCCAATGGGGGAAATCCTCCAAAGAGGGTGCGCCAGCTGGCGCTCTGTCTCAGAGTCGCACTCGCGCCAACCTAGTTGGGTAAAGTTTTTAGAAAACCAACTTGCGAAGGTTCTTCCTAACCTATTCATGAACTGATTCCAGTTTGAGTTAGTTCAGTTGGGCTTCGAATCTCCATAGAAGGGAAGTAGT
>APFE031694508.1:45321-63232 GCA_000404065.3 Pinus taeda
GACTCTTCTACAAATACTAGCGTTGGATTCGAGGTAGGCCCTCATCATCGGTCTTTAATTTGCAATTAGGAACCTGCGTGTTAGCGTTATTTGATTGTTGCTAGACCCCATTTAGGCTAGTGGGATCGCCTCTGTCCGCAGAGGGGATTTACCTACACAACAAAGACCAAAAGAAAAATTATACATGTACACAAATGATGGAAATCCCTTTTGAGTGAATTGAAAAGCTCTATTGAGTGATGTAGGTTTATAGGAAAAATGAGTAATTGTAGCAATTGATAATTCATTTACCCTGTGAGAAGATTGAGTCAGGTGACTTTAAGCAGATTGTAATGAAATAACAGAAGATTTTTTCCATCTTATTCGAGTAAAGTTGCACGATCAATTTGGATATATGCATATTCTATTAATGTATATAGTACTTGTTATCACAATAAACTTCATTTTATTATTATTATTATTATTATTATTTTTTTTTTTTTTAGAAAAATCTGATAGGTGAAGTGTCAACATCTTAGTTATAATACACAGGGAAAATTATTGATAGTAGGGCTATCAACGTTTTTAGAAATCCAATATGGTCTTGCGAAGGAAATCGCTGATAACGAAGATATCAACATTTTTCATTTTGGCTGACAGGCCAATTGTCAGAGCCAAAACTAGTTTTTAAATTCAAAAAATGATGACTGTGTTGACCACATCAACGTCAACGTTTTTAGTGAAATGTGTCTCTATTTATGTTTAAGGGGTAAAAGTACCAGTTAATCATTTTTCCTCCGCTTCAATGAGTGAAATTTCATTTAACGTGATCTTATCATATGATACAAATTTTATTCGTAATGATAACATGAAACGATGTGATTATTCACTCACCACCTGTGTTATCTCAACTGCATGTCAAGTGATCTCACGTTGTCTCGTAAGCAGTTTGTTTGTGTTAGTTCATAAACATTTACACTTGGCATTGGAAATTGTTTTGTTCACAGGGATTCAGGATCGAATCCCGGGAAGACCACACAGTGAAATTGGGAAAGGAGGTAAGATGAACTGGCCTGAGCCCAAAGCACTGGATTTGCTAGGCATTTACCCCAAAATTCTTCAGTTGTTTCAGTAGGAAAGTAGGAGTGAATTCTTTCACCACTATACTGACTACCATGATCTTGTGGCGTAGTCATTTGTGGAGGGGTTTGATGGGAATCATGTGGAGGTGGGAAGCTTGTCATTTGCAGTTATAGAGCAAACCATTGCTGAGACAACATCCTTACTAGCGGACAGTGAGAAGAGTTTTCACAGTCATGTTTTGGCAGGGATCAATGTCCCTTTCTTCTTCAAATAAGAGTTCAGAGGGAAAATTTGGAGGGTTGGAGTTCATAAGGAGTGGTTGCAGGACCAAGGACATGTCACTTTACGACTCTGTCAGCAATATTTTACATGTGAAGGTCGGTTTAATTGGGTAAACCTTTACCATTTTTATTTTATCTCACACATTTCTTGTCATATTAGAATCAATGCATATTTTTATTTGTTAAAGAGCCTTAAACATATGGCAGCTAGGTTCAAGGCCCACTCTCATCCCTCTTCTCATTTTATATAGCACAAAGTATTGATAGAATTGATAATAGAAAGGCATCTAGCTAAGGCAGAAAGAACCTGGAATCATTTCCTTTTCTAGTGAGGTTTTCAACCTCAACCCCTTAAGAAAAGAAGAGGAAGACCTCGAACTGCCAAAAAAAGGGAAAAAAAGAAGCTAGAAGTCGAGCTCCTATTGAGCCCCCTCCCAGCTAAGAAAACCTAGAAGTTTCATCCACATCATCTGGTCTGAAGATCCCTAAAGTTTACTAGAGGAAAAGTGCTCAGCTTCATAAACTATACCATGTACCCCTTGTGAACCCACCTGTTGAAGTTGGCTCTTCCCATGCTACAACTCCACCTCCCAAAACTTCCTCTGTAGACACAGTTAAAATAATGGATCGTAAGGGCAAAGAACGAGAGGTTGAGAGCAAAAAGGAGGAGACATTATCTGAGGTCTTCAAGGGTGGCAATAGACATACCACGCAAACTAACAAGTTAAGATATAATATCAAACTCATAAATATCCCAAAGTTGGCCAAGGAGGTGATTGATGTTGACAACATGCCACTGGAGGACCTCATTATTAACAAGAAAAGGGCTACAGGCTCTAAGAAGAGTAGAGGCAGAGAAAATGTGAAAAAGGGACTCATGAAGACAAGTCAGAGCAAAAGGAAGAGATTGGAGAAGGTAGATGTATTGCTTAGAGTTGCTAGTACCCTCAACTAAGATGCTTGGGGGAATAAAACTCAGAATTTTGCTTATCTTTTCATGAAACAGGATTTTCATTTTATCGCTGACAGTCGTCCTTATAGATTTTGCATTCAACGTAATAGTCGGGAGAGCTGACATTCTCATCATCATCGTTTTTTATAAAGTCGACAGAGCCACTGTCAACTATTTTGGTGTGAAAAACTGTGTGCCGGTTCATAGAAACGATACAGGGAAATGCTGACAGTTAGCCTATCAGCGATTTTGGAGCAAAGAGGGAGTGTCAACATCTTCGTTCTCAACAATATTTAGACAGGCAAAAATGTTAACTCTCCAGTTGTCAGTGATTTTGAAATCACGCGAAAACAAAAATGTTGGAAGTCAACGTGTCAACGAAAGCTAAAACAAAAAACCAGTGAAGCTGACAACAACAATATCAACATTTTTTCTAGGTGATTCGAAGGAAAGAGCGATGAACGTAAAAGCAGTTTTGGAGGAGTTTTGGGCCTAATTTGCAGAGGGACCTGTTTTTCTAGCTAGGATGTTGAGCTACGAGTTAGGGACCTGTTTCTTTTTCCAAGGGAGATAGTTTGAGAGATATTTTACTTCACCTACATATCAACATATTTTCCTATAGCTATTTTAGGAAAAACATAATGTATTTAAGTTTTATATTTTACATGCATGAAATTGAAAGATATTTTAGATATCTAAATATTTTGTAATTAAGTTTGAGACTATAATCCTATGATCAGTTTATGTAAGTTCTATAAAAAAATTATGAAGAATGAAGAAGGGTTGGAATTTTATCAACAACAACAAAAAAGTTCATTATGGTATATTTGAACAGTCTTGAATATATTTGCAATTTTTAATGAGAAATTTGCATGAAACTCATGTGTTGTAGTTCCCTGTCAGTTTTCCTCTTTGTAATACAAGATTTCTTCCATGTCTGAAAATGTTAATTTCTAAGATTGGATTTCATTTATGCTCCTTTCTTGTATTACTAGACACTAGTATTTGTTATTTCAATAAACTATAAACTCTGTCTCACTTCATTTTTCTTCTTCCAATTTCTCAAACAGTCAAAGGATATGTTTCTATCATGCTTTTTATAGCTTGTTCATTAGATCTATAACCTTACTTGTTTAGAATTGGAATCCATTCCCAATGTTATGTTTTGTAAACTGCCCAACCAACTTTATCCTATGATCTAAATCTGGCCATCGAACTCAATTGCGCAACCTTCTACTAAATTGACCATAGAGTAGTTGAGTTTTATGGAGAGACCCCTATTCGTGTTGAAGGAGTAGCTTTCAACCTAAAAGAGGTTTGAGGTTACCTTAGGGTTTTTCCCGCAGGCAAGGTTTTCCCTACAATACCTATTATCTCATGGCTTTGTCGTCTATAACTATATCGCGTTGTTCGTCTTCCTGATTGTCCTTTATTCCAAATTTGTTGTCTCAAAGATATTGGAGTGGCATAAACAATTTGAAATATAGATAAACCAATGAATTTAAGAAGCATTAAATCCTTTGATACTGAATGCTTACTAAATAAAGAAGTAACCAATAGTCACATGAGAACAAATCTAGAATTTTCACTTTCTAAGGAATAGTTGTGTTGTTTTTGTCATGGAACGACATGCCATGGTGAATTTAGAACATGCTTCAAACATGATTGCTAAGGCATCAATGGAAAAGCATATGTTTTATTTAAAAAGGGAACGTACAAATGAAGTTCTATACCTGCATAATCTATCTCGTTTTAACATTTTTGAATATGGTGTAGGAGATTACCTATTTGATGCTATACAGATTCTATTGCATTTTAGATACATGTCAATATACTTATAAGAATGAACGATACAACATTTCAGAAATTGTTTAGAGAGACAAGGCGCTAAAGCAATATTATCTTATCAACATGAATTGAAAAAATATGCATTGATAGAATTGCATGGTATAAATAGCTGAAATGATTATTTGGAAGAGACGACAAAATCAACTTCAACTTGTATAGTTCTTGAAGAACAATGACTATTGGGGGACATATTTTGTATACATTGGCTAAAAGCTCTGATAAGACATTTATCAAAGACAAGAATGAAAAGCTATTTGCATTTTAATTCAAATTTATGCGAATACAGTTACAGCATGTTATTCCATGATGAAAATCCAATTATTGGACATTTTGAGCCACTTTTATGTAAGAAAAGAGATATAACATTAATTTATCATGAACATATGATAAATACAAAAAAATAGGAAGAAACATAACATAAATGGACAAAAATAGAGGAAATGATGAGGAGACATGGATTTAAGAGAATGTTTGGGTTCAAGAGTATCTATGGTGAAAGTTGTTTTGAAACAATATGCCTATTAACACAGAATGAATATGATGTGTCCTGTCTACAGTGCATAATTGCACAACAAATTTGCAATGCAACCATGCATAATGATGCATTCACATTAAGGTGCATAAAAAAATGCATGAACAAGAATGCAATCATGCAATTCCATCGAACAATAAATAAAAAAGGACATATTATACATTAAATCATTAAATCCTCTAAGAAGCATTAAATCCTTTGAGACTGAGTACTAATTGAATAATGAAGTAATTAATAGTCACATGAGAACAAATCCAAAATGTTCACTTTCTAAGGAATAGTTGTGATGTTCTTGTCGTGGAGCGATAGACCATGGTGAATTTAGAACATATTTGAAATGTGATTGCTAAAGCATCAATGGAAAAGCATATGTTTGCTATAAAAAGGGAGCCTGTAGCAGTTTTGTATCAACATAATCTATTTCAATTAAACAATTTTGCATATATTGTAGGAGACCGCCTATTTGATGTTATACAAATTATATTGAATTTTAGATACATGTAAATTGAATTACAAGAAGGAATGATACAAAATTTTAGAATTTGTTTAGAGTGACAAGATGCTAAAGCAATATTATCTTATCAACAAGAATTGAACATAAATGCATTGATAGAGATGCATGGTATAAATAACCCAAGAGATTCTTTGGAAAAGAAGACAAAATCAACTTCAATTTTTATAGTTCTTGAAGAACGATTACTGTGGGAGGACATATTTTGTATACATTGACTATCAAATTGGCTAAAAATTCTGATAAGACTTTGGTCAAAGATAAAATGAAGAGTTATTTGCATTTTAATTCAAATTTCCATGAAGACAATTATGACATAATGTTCCATGACGAAAATCCAATTGTTGGACATTTTGAGCCACTTTTGTGTAAGAAAAAAAGGTGTAACATTACTTCACCATGAACATATGATAAATATAGAAAAATACGAAGAAACGAAACATAAATGGATGCAAATGGAGGAAATCACGAGGAGACATGGATTTAAGAGAATGTATGGCTTCAAGAATGTCTACGGTGAAAGTTGTTTTGAAACAATATGCCAATTGGCATAGAATGAATATGATATACCTTGTTTACGACTAATTGCACAGATTTTTTGCAATGCAACTATGCATAATGATTTGTTCACATCAAGGTTCATAGAAAAATACATGAACAAGAATGCAATCATGCAATTCCATCAAACAATAAATCAACAAGGATACATTATATATTAAATCATTAAATCCTTTGAGACTGAGTACTAACTGAATAACAAAGTAATCAATAGTCACATGAGAACAAATCCAAAATGTTCAATTTCTAAGGAATAGTTGTGTTGTGATTGTCGTGGAGCGATAGGCCATGGTGATTTTAGAGCACCTATGAAATGTGATTGCTAAGGAAACAATGGAAAAGCTTATGTTTTCTATAAAAAGGGAATGTACAAATGTAGTTATGTACCAGCATAATCTATTTCATTTATACATTTTTTCATATGTTGTAGGAGAATCCCTATTTTATGTATACAAATGTTATTGCATTTTATATACATGTCAATAGAATTACGAGAAGGGATGATACAACATTTTAGGAATTATTTAGAGCGACGAGACTCTGAAGTAGTATTATCTTATCAACATGAATTGAACGTAGATGCTCTGATATAAATGCATGGTATAGATAGACTAAATGACTATTTGGAAAAAAAAATGACAAAATCAACTTCAACGTTTATAGTTCATAAAGAATTATGACTTGATGGGACTTATTTTGTATACATTGGCCTTCAAATTGGCTAAAAATTCCCATACGACTTTGGTCAAAGACAAGAATGAAAATTTATTTGCATTTTAATTCAGATTTATGCTAAGATAATTACGACATAGTGTTCCATGATGAAAATCCAATTGTTGGACATTTTGAGCCACTTTTGTGTAAGAAAAGAGGTTTAACATTCATTTATCATGAACATATGATATATATAGCAAAATATGTAGAAACGAAACATAAATGGATACAAATAGAGGAAATCATGAGGGGATATTGATTTAAGAGAATGTCTCGGTTCGAGAGTATTTACGGTGAAAATTCTTTTAAAACAATATGCCAATTGACACGTTATGCATATGATGTGCCTTTTTACGATGCATAATTACACAAACTTTTTATAACGCAACTATGCATATTCGTTCGCATCAAGGTGCATAGAAAAATACATGAACAATAATGAAACCATGCAATTCCATTGAATAATAAATTGACAAGGGTACATTATACGTTAAATCATTAAATCCTTTAAAAAACATTATATCTTTTGAAACTGAGTACTAACTATATAACGAAGTAATCCATAGTCGCATGTGAACAAATTCAAAATATTCACTTTCTAAGGAATAGTTGTGTTGTGATTATCATGGAGCGATAGGCCATGGTGAGTTTAGAACAACTTTGAAACATGATTGCTATGACATAAATGGAAAAGCATATGTTTGATATAAAAAGGGAACATACAGATGCAATTTTATACAAGCATAGTCTATTTTTTTTAAACAATTTTGCATATGATGTAGGAGACTGCCTATTTGATGTTATACAAATTCTATTGCATTTTAGATACATGTCAATATGATTATGAGAAGGAAAACATAACATTTCAGAAATTGTTTAGAGTGATAAGATGTTGAAGCGGTATTATCTTATCAAAATGAATTGAACATAGATGCATTGAAAGAAATGCATGGCATAAATAACACAAATTATTATTTGGAAAAGATGGCAAAATCAAATTCAACTTTTATAGTTCCTGAAGAATGATGAATATGGGGGGGAAATATTTTTTATACATTGCCTATCAATTAGCTAAAAGTTATAATAAGGCTTTGATCAAAGACAAGAATGAAGAGATATTAGCATTTTAATCCAAATTTATTAGTATTGGAGTACGCACAAACTGATATTCCAATAGTAGCAACATTAGATGCACAACAGTTAGCTCAGTGAAATAAATATGTTCCAAAAGCCACGAGGATCATCCTAGAGGGAGTCAACGACCATGTGGTTTCAAATTTGCATGACAAGGAGACTTCTTATGCAATGTGGAAAACCCTCACAAATCTATTCCAAAGCAGCAATGATGCCCTGAAATTGGCATTAAAATATAAGCTTAGGAACATTCGAATTAATAAAAATGAAATTGTTATTCAATGCCAATCTAGATTCACTCAGTTGAGAGATGAACTTGGACGAGTTGGAGAAAATGTTTCATCGTCTGAACTTGTGAGCTCAGCACTCCTTGGTCTTCCAAAGTCTTGGCACAACTGTCAAGATTTAATTAATGGAAGAGACAAGCTCCCAGATTAACAGAGATTTTGGTTTGACTTGGTGGAGGAGGAGATTAGAATAAACAATAAAGATGATGTCACGTCCATAATTGATGAGGAATAAAACTTTGCCTTAGTTGGAAAAGGAAATAAATCCAAAGGCAAGAAAGCCCAAGGCAAGACAAAATCTAGCTAGAACCATGGAAAGAAGAAATACCTCGGTAAAATTAAATGTTTTCACTGCCAAGAGTATGGGCGCTATGCAACCAAGTGTCTGCATAAGAAATCACATAAGAAGCCTGCAACAGGAGCAGGAGGATATGCTCTCACATCACAATTTGAGTTGGAATTCACCATCACTGCATGCATGGCAAGTATTGTATGAGTTAGCTTATGCTGCTTAGACTCTCGTGCTTCATTTCATATGACAAAAAATAAGGAGTTCTTCAGTAGATTAGAGGAGAAGGATTTAAAATTACACATAGAGCTTGCAGATGATAGAAGGTATAGTACAAAAGGAACTGGCACTGTCACCTTTAACAAGGAGTTAGGCTCCCATTTCCAACTAAATAATGTTATGTATGTACCTGCTCTGAAGAAAATCTAGTTTCTGTAGTTGTACTTGAAGACAGAGGATATGATGTGGTGTTCCGTAGGGGGAAGGCATATCTAAAGCATGTTTCTATTGGACAAGTAAAACAAATTGGTGTTTGGGTTAAAAATCTCTACAAGTTAGAGGTGGATACACGCGCTGCATTGAGTAGTAAGGTAGTGTTGAAGAATCTAGGCCACATGTAGTTATGAGATTCTTCTTGACTTAATAACTATTTGAGAGGCATTTTTAATCTTCTTATTAGCACAATATTCTCTTTGACATTATTAGAGTGTGCATTTCTTATTTCATCAAATAGCTACCAAAACAAAGAGACAAGAACATAATATGTTGCCATTCTGCTAGGGCCAAAATCTCTCCCTCTTGGAGAGGAAAACCGACACGAAATTCTTCTGATAGATATTCCAATTGACAAACACCAAGACCATTACCCTTGACTGACTAAGCCACTCCAAGACCAAGGCACCAACTCTCTTATTTGTATCATTGAGATCATCATCATCACTCCAACATGAAGACATTCATTAATGTTGCAACAACACTGTGATTCCACTGAGAGACTCATCATGACTATGAGCTTCATTGTTGCTTTATCACAGAGATCACAAAGATCCTCTTTACCATGTATATTTCGAGACAGTGAGACAATGATCATCAAAATCGTGACTGTGTTTATGATATATGAAGGTCGAGACATAGTTTTTACGTAGATCCTTCATGCTGAGAGTGTAGTCACTTGTGACTATATTGTCATAACACTGAGACTTGTATCATTTCTTTCCTTCGAGGAGTATTATAAATACACCGAAACATATAATTAGGAGGTGGCTGAGATTTCCTGTGAGGTAACGATATAGTATCCTGACTGTAGTCATCCGGGAGTATACTTCTTCAAATCATGCAAGGTAGCAGACCCTGTTTTCATCCAGGCTTCCTCAGAGAATTGCGAGATTGTTGTCTTTGCTTTTGTGGGGACTTCAACTGCTTATTTATAGGTGTTATGCCTCTATAATACGATGACATTACCAAGTGAACCAACATGACTTTAAATTCATTTGTTGGCCGACGTGACTATAATTTTTCATCGTTTTACTTGCTTCTCTTCAAAAGGATTGTGCTGGTCTTGGAGGGTTGTTCTTAGACATTCGGTTGACCCATATGTATTACATGAAGGCTAAAAGAGCTCCTTACATGTGACTTTGACTCTTTGACTTTTCTAAACCTATGAAATGAGCAAGAAACTCATTCATTTAATTTACAAAAATAATATTTATTTTGATTGACAAGTAAAAAAATCAAAGTTACATTTGTATATACCGAACCTAGTTACACTTTCTTCAACACTCCCTCTTAACTAGGGAGGTATTTATAATGGTACTTGGTCATTCTCATTCTGAATAATTTCTCATAAGAAGAATTGGATTGGTAACCCATCTGTATAGCATCATAGCAACCAACATGGTTCATAGCAAGGCCTTTACTAACAACTCTAGCTCTCATAATATCATAGCACAATGTTGGCGAGACCAATGACTATGGACACCTTTATCATTGTCTCTCAAGGTACATACCCACCTGGGTGTTCACTGAGTATGACCTTCTAGGACTATTCTTATCTTGGGTTCCTAGCCCTCAAAGAATATTGGTCTTCTTGCCTACTCTTAGCTTAGATGCCATACACATTCTCAAAGAGCATCAGATGCCAGATGATTACCTAATCCTCCATTCTTTCTTCCCAGGTGAAGACAATAATGTTGTGTATATCACATCTCTACATTTCCATTCATGGCCTTCACCTAGACTTACGATTGTCAATCCTGGTCTAGTGCATGACACATGAAATAGAAAAACACAACTATCACTCCTTTGTAATAAGGGGTGATCTAATCCAAGCTCCCTCTTGATCGGGGACCAGTCAGAGCTCCCTTTTAGTTAGGGACTCTTCCATACATCACCAACTTCTTCTTCATGGGTTCTTCAGCTACTTGATCAAATTTTCTCCTTGATGTCATGAAAGTTAGTTGATCTTCTTCCTTGTAGGGAAACAACCATCAATCACTTTCCTCAGTTCGTCAGGTCATTCCTTTCTTCATGGAAAGTGGCCTTCTTCATATATGGAACCTTCATTATATGAATACTTCTTTCTCATCATGCTTCTTCCATCCATCACATGAATTCTAGTTGTACTTGTATTTAGAACTCTTGTTCAAGTAGCCCTGTATTATCTAGATATAATTCAAGAAATCAAAACATAATATTGTATCAAATCATGCCTTATGAGATGTCTCTTCATCATGACGTCTTTCTTTAGGTATCAACATCCTGCATACATGCTGATACATCTTCCAAATATATCCATTGTTAAGGGTCTTCACTTTTTCCATCAGAGTCTTCATATCTTTCTGGGAGATTTTCTAGTCAAGTCTTCTTGATATTTTGGATGTTGATTGCCTTCATCAGGATTACATATCTCATGATCTCTTCTTTCCGCACACATTCCATTCTCATTAGATTTTAATCAGATCTTCTTCATTGTAGTCAACCACCTCATACTTCATATGAGGACATATTATGTTGATTTAATCTAGTGTGACTTATGCCTTCCGACGTCCTTTCAGAGGAGGAGATACTTTTTTATCTTGATCATGCTCCTCAAGATAGATGAAATGATCCATGTTACCTGCAACCATATGACATGACATTATAATATTAAACACAAGCATACATACCTTATTTTACCTTTAGGTCATTGAGGCTTCTTCCAACAACTTTCTTGATTGAAAAGATCTTCAATTCCTTGATCTGCTTCATGTCATCATATCATCATTTCATGGATTCCATAAGTTAGAGTTCTTTTTAAAACACTTGCTTCCTCTCTAGATTAGTGAACTCTATGATGGGGATTCCATCAGAGAATTTTGAGGATATTGTAAATCCCAAATTGGCAGATGTTTCCTTTTTGACTTGATTTGTGATGAGCCTTGTCTTAGATGAATTCTTCCTTTCCTTCAATGTCCACCGAGGTTACCAAGAGCTATATCCTTTATGTTTATCTGCCATGGATTTTGTCCTTCATGATTCCTATGATGATGTCACAAGATCTTGTTTCGAATGCTTCCATGATGCCATGATGCATATTACTATATTGTCATGTGTCATAGCACAATATTTAGGAGCTTGTACTAGGGCCCTTCTTGTGAGGGATACTATCTTACTCATAGAAAGGATTTGTTACTCCCTCTTTTCTTGGACCTTTTCTTTAGCTTCCTCCATCTTTCAGTGATATGATCTTCAAAAATCTTTCTATAGCATTGAATATTAGATATACTTATTCTGTCTTGCTTTGCTTGAGGACAAAACTTTTGTGTAGGTCCATGTGATGTGACCTTCTTTACTATAATCCCAAAGAATATATCTTCTAGTATTTCATAGATCTCTCTTTATGTATCCTCTTTTGGAATGTGAGGATCTTTGAGTGATTTCATATGATTCCTATGAGTCTCTTGATGTATTCAAGCACTAATTGACCTTCAAAGACCTTTCCATAGACATCAATGACTTTTATTTTCTATGAGGATTATGAAAATCCTCTTTATTCTATGCAAGGACATTTTTCATTAGGATTATGACTATCCTCTAGTATTTCTTTTTCCTTGCGAAAGAAAGTTATTAAACCAAAAATTTATTAAACAGGAAAGATACTTAGTTGGCACGTGAAGAGGAGATCGTCACCTTGGTACTTCCTTTACTTGAGCTTCCCATCATGAACCACTAGTATCCTTTTACCAAAAATTCTTTGGAGACCTTCTAGCATCATGACTTTTGTGATCTTGTCATCATCAAAACTGCTTTATGATCTTGAGATCATCTTGATTTCTAATTCATCTTTTTGGTTCTTTCTATTCCTTCTATATTGAACACATTGTTGACATGCTTGTGATGCTGACATCCTACAAGTGGACCTTATTATACTTCAGCATCAGCAAATTCATGCTCTGGTCCGAGCATCATGCTATTGAGATCATGTTTATAGACAAGATTCAAAACTGTGACAAGTATATTGTTGTAATACTGTACCGAGACAGTTATGTTTATGAGTGTTGTTCATTTGGATTGTGCATTGTGTTGTGAGCCCGAACTTGTCACCGAATTCATCACCGTGTCTTTATTGAGACATGTATTAGAGATTTTCCTTTTGATCTATCGATATCATGATTGTCTCTTCATAGTTTTCACTGAGATCATAATCTATGTTATGGTCATGAATGCTCCTTGATTGAGAATGTACTTGTGTTTATCATTGAGCTCTTACTTGTCATGGTTATGCGGAGAATATATATATTACTGTAGTATTGCTAATTTTCTTATTCGAGACTGCGTGTGTGAGACTGTTCACTACTGTGGGATTACCATGATTCTTTCCATCAAAACCGAGTGATGCTATAGGATATTTGAGGCCATCATTCTTATGACAAGATATTACCGAGATATAGATACCAAGACTCGTTAGTATCTCTCCATCATGAGCATGCTAATAATATATTATGTATTGGCATCATTTCGTATGTTGAGGATTGTGATTATGAGGAGGTCAAGACAATGATTGTATTGTGATCATAAGAATTTCGAGATATCATACTTTGTTGTGCTCATTGAGACTAATAGAGTGGAATTTCATCACCAAGGTCATGTACCTGTCTGTACCATCTAAAGATTCAGAGTGATTTGACTTTTGAGTACTAGCATTGAGATTGAGATTGATATTGAATTGTCTTGCTATTGTATACTGCTTGTTGAAGATTGATATTTCAATTCCTTCAACTTGTTATGATGTCCTTCTTAAAGCTAATCCTTAAGTGTCTCTTTTATGCCCTTCCTTATACTGCAACCATAGCTCTGATACCATGTTGAAGAATCTAGGGCACATGTAGTTAATGAGATTCTTCTTGACTTGATAACTATTTGTGAGGAATTTTTAATCTTCTTATTAGCACAATCTTCTCTTTGATATCATTTCATCAGATAGCTACCAAGACAAAGAGACAAGAACACAAGAGTTTGGCATTCTGTGAGGGCCAAAACCTCTCCCTCTTGGAGAGGAAAACCCGCACGAAATTCTTCTTATAGAGATTCCAATTGACAAACACCAAGACCATGACCCTTGACTGACTAAGCCACTCCAAGACCATGTCACCAATTCTCTTCTTTGTATCATTGAGATCAACATCATCATTGCATCATGAAGACATTCATTAATGCTGCCACAACATTGTGCTTCCACTGAGAGACTTGTCATAACTATGAGCTTCGTTGCTGCTTCATCACAGAGATCACAAAGATCCTATTTACCATGTATATTTCGAGATAGTGAGACAGTGATCATAAAAATCGTGACTGTGTTTATGATATATGAAGGCTGAGACATAGTTTTCTCATAGATACTTCATGCCGAGAGTGTAGTCACTTATGACTGTATTGTCATAGCACCGAGACTTGTATCATTTCTTTCCTTCGAGGAGTATTAGCAATACACAGAAACATATAATCAGGAGGTGACTAAGATTTCCCACAAGGTAACGAGATAGTATCCTAACTGTATACATCCAGGAGTATGCCTCTTCAAATCATGCGAGGTTGCAAACCCTGTTTCCATCTGAGCTTCTTTGAAAATTGCGAGATTGTTTTATGTGTTTTTGCAGTGACTTCAACTGCCTATTTATAGGTGTTGTGCCTCTATAATAAGTCGACATTACCAAGTGAAATGACATGACTTTAAATTCATTTTTGATGGCCGACGTGATTGTAAGTTTTCATCATTTTTCTTGCTTGTCTTCAAGAGGATTGTGCTGGTCTTGGAGGGTTGTTCTTAGACATTCGGTTGACCCATATATATTACATGAATGATCAAGAATAGCTCCTTACATATGACTTTGACTCTTTGAATTTTCGAGACCTATGAAATGAGAAAGAAACTCATTCATTTAATTTACAAAAATAATATTTCTTTTTCTTGACAAGTACACATATCAAAGTTACATTTGTAAATACTGAACCTAGTTACACTTCCTTCAACAGGTAGAACATGTTTAGGGACGAGATGTCGGAGAGCTCTGGCATAGGGACATGGGACACCTGCACCATGGAGCTTTTAAAATAATGTAGCAGATCACCACTAGACTTACAAAATGCACCCTTGATCAACATGATGTTTGAAAGGATGCACTCTTAGAAAATATGTTTCCTTGTTCATGAGATGAGATAGCAAAGCTGAAACCATCTTGGAGTGATTACTCTCAAATGTGTGTGGGCCATTTTTCACAGTCTCAGCTGTAGATCACTGATGTTATGTGATGTTCATTTATGATTTTTCCTGCAAATGTTGGATTTATTTCATGAAGAATAAAGACGATGTTTATTCAAAGTTTGTTGAACTTAAAGCCTTAGTTGAAAATGAGACTAGAAAGAAAATTAAATCCTTGAGAAGTGATAATGGAGGAGAGTATGTGTCTAATTCCTTCAAAGAATGATGTGCCAAGGAGGGTATTAGAAGGGAGTTGATTGTACCTCATAACGCGCAACAAAATGGGGTTACAAATAGGAAAAATAGAGGCATTGTAGGAGCTTCTAGAGCAATGTTGCATGACCAGGGATAGCCACTATCCTTATGGGTAGAAACTTGCAATACAACAGTTTATTTGTAGAATAGAAGCCCTCACAAAAATATTGGAATTAACAAACCTGAAGAGGATTTCACTAGGAGGAAGCCAAATGTCTCCCACTTTCGCATTTTTGGATCCATAGTTTATCTTCATGTCTCCAAAGATAGCATGAAAAATTTGGAGCCCACTACAGAGAGGGGGATCTTTGTGGGCCATACTACGACACCTCATATTTACCGGGTGTACATGCACTCACTCAAGATGACTATTATGAGGAGGGATGTTATATTTGATGAGGATAAATCCATGAGGAGTTATCTAGAGCATGATTTGGGCATACCACCAGAGGAGGATCTTCTAGTTCCAAAGTAGGAGACTTAGTCAGACCCACAAAGTTAGATATTTCTTAAAGGCAAGAGGACATTCCAAGAAGATGATGTAGAGCAACCACATGTGGATGAGGAAAGAGAAGACCGAGTGGAGGTACCCACTCACACAGATTCTTGCTAGAAGGGAGGAAGAGGACCAATATGGTTGAAAGAATGGTGCATGAAGCTCAGGAGCAGGTTGAAGCTCCTAGAACCTTGCAAAAATAAAGGTAATCAACATACATATATGTAGGATATATGGCACTCATGTCAGAAATGATTGATTTTTAGCCATCTTCTTTTAAAGAGATAGTTTCCGAGAAGGTGTGGGTAGATGTCATGTTGGAGGAGCATAACTACATCATGAATAAAAATGTTTGGGAAGTGGTTCCTAGACCTGAGAACAAGTCAGTTGTTGGGTCCAGGTGGTTATATAAGGTCAAACATGCAACTGATGGTAGTGTTGAGAAGTACAAGGCCAAATTTGTGGCCGAAGGCTTATCATAGGTGGAGATGATTAATTATGAGGAGACATTTTCCCATGTGGAAATATACTCATCTATCAGGACCATACTTGCATTGACAACACAGTTTGGGTTGAGGATCCACCAAATAGATGTTAAGACTACCTTCCTCAATGGAAGTGGTTGAGGAAGTGATCTAAATTGAGTAGCTTGAGTGGTTCAAGAACTTTAGCAAGGAGACGCATGTGTGTAGGCTTAAGAGAGCCCTATATGGTCTCAAGCAGGAACCTTGTGTTTGGTACACTCACATAAATTCATGTCTCAGTGGATTGGGCTTCACTATGAGTGAACCAAATTCCAATCTCTACTACATTATGGTAGATGGTTGTCTTCTCATCTTATTTTTCTATGTGGATGATTTGATACTAACAAGAGATGATAGGTTGATCTAGTCTTGCAAGGTGGACCTTGCAAGAGAGTTCAAGATGAAGGATATGGGTTTGATGCTCTACTTCCTTGGCTTGGAGGTGTGGCAAGGAGATGGATAGCTATTTGTTGGCCAGGGGAAGCACACCTTTGAAATCCTTTAGAGATTCCATATGAATAATTGCCAATCCATGGATACTCCTTTAGGTACTAACTAGAGGAAATAGGATGCTTCTACAGGTGATGCAGTAGATAGAACTATCTACAATCAATTAGTGGGGTCCTTAATGTACTTGGTGAACGCAAGGCCTGATATTTGTTTTCTAGTGAACCGACTTGGTCAGTTCATGATGGAGCCTAACCAAGCTTCATTGGAAAGCATCAAAACATGTTCTAATATACCTCAGAGGCACACCATACTCTGGTTTATGGTACAAGTAGAATGATGGAGTGAAGCTCCAAGGCTTCACAAATGCAGATTAGGTAGGTAGTCCCTCAAATAGGAAGAGCACATCGAGAGAATTCTTCAGTGTTGGGTCAACAACAATTTCTTGGTACAACAGGAAACATATATTTGTAGCACTCAACTTGGCAAAGGCCAAGTATATGGCTTCTAGTAAATCACCATGTGTTATGCAACTATCTCACAAAATAGAAGAAGAGATAGATCAACAACTTCAAAACAAGCCTCTTCGAGTGGGCAACCTTCTTTACATTACACAAATGAACAACTCTTGGATGATTCAAATGAAGAAACCTCCTTTCTATATATAGGAGTCTAAGGGGTCACAATATAATCAGAGCTGACATAACAATAATAATTTAAGGGCATAACAAAAACAATAGTGGGCTTCTAGGGGGCACAACAATAACAATATGGGGATTACATGGGCACAACAATAAAAATAAGGGGGCTACACTAATAACAATGAGGGAATACACTAGTGTTATAGGGACCGAACATGCCCCTCTCCTTCAAAAAAATGTTGTCCTCGACACTTGAGTATTATGGATGCTTCTATATAAAATTATCATCCTCCCATATGGAATCTTCTACAGGTAAGTTCTTCCACTTGATGAGATACCATGAAATTGATCGATTTTGTAGCTTTCGAGTTTTGGTTTCCATGACAACATTAGGTTCCAATATGATTTTTCCTTCCTCGTAAAGTTCTAGCAATATTGTTTGAAGTGGGAGCTTGTCACTTATAACCTTCTTTAAGCATGAAATATGGAAAACTGGGTGCACTTAGGAAGATGCAGGAAGCTCCATTTTGTATGCCATAGTACCAATATTTTGCAATGCATTTTTAGGACCATAATACTTTGGTGATAATTTATTATCCTTATTAGCTTGCTTGAGGGACATTTGTTTGTATGGTTGTAGCCAT